>SJOL01006399.1:55002-88015 GCA_004794785.1 Opisthorchis felineus | reverse complement strand
AGCTTTAACCGTTATGAATAACGTTACTACGATATCGTTGTTGACAAATACAAGCCTATATCTAGGAAAGTAAATTCTGGGTGTACAAGTGGGCGACAGTCTTCATAGAAATTCAACATCATTATATGTGGCAAATCATCGGTCAAATTATCCTGAAGCGCTGCAAGTTCACATCGCTAAGAAACATATTTGGCAACGCCCAAACCTGTCTGCCGGAACAAGTCATCCGAACAACGTATTTGTATGTGATAAAATGCTGGTCTTTGGTCACGTTATTCCTTTCCAAATTATGATACAACCTACCAGTATCAGAAGCGGTGATGTGCATTGTAGTACTTATCAAGCAACAATGGCTTTTGTGATGCTTTTATGGTACTTGTGGACACAACTGAGCACCCGGTTGCACTAGCTGGCAGACATATTTCACGCGCTGGTTGTGAAGGACCTGATCGATTCGTACGACCAGTAAATTCATAAAGAATGATTGGAGGTGATATGGAGATGGTTATCTACCAAAATAGCCAAGGGTTTTATGTAACTGGAATAATCCTATCAAATTTATTTGATATTGCCCATATGTGTTCTGGTAAGAAATCCTCGTATACTTTGTATTAATGTACTGATGAGATCACTGAAAATTCTGGACGAGATATCAACGTTTTTGCTCAAATTTTGACACATCCAACGATCTTATGTTGTATTTGAACATCAGATGCATGTAAATAGTGCTGAGGATAAACTTCTTATAAAGAAAAACACTTCGATATCTAGGATATCGTTCCAAATGAGATCTCAGTTGTCTTATTTACAGCAATTCGTTGGAGTGCCATGAACGGTCGTTTCGGTTGTATTTCACTCACATCTTCTGTTAATATCAACTTAAATTGCAAGTGAGAGTTTAAATGGGACTGCTTTATATTTTGGGAGATCGACTGGTGTTAGTCCCTATGCTGTTACCCGTCTGAGAAAGCCTGACGAACGGGTGGATCTCCTGACAAAACACGACAGTCACAGGGTTGACGCTGATGGATCAATCGCTCAAGCGTGAGTAGGCTTAACTGCTCAGGCATGATAACTCACTTGCATCCGACATGTACTACTGGAGTAGTGGTTAAACGCTTGATCTCAATATCAGACGCCTGAAGTTCAAATCCCGCTATGGTCAGCATTGGTAATGCCATTGTGCAGGAAAAAGACTGCTAAAACATGGGACTTCACATATCATTTAGTTTACAATGCAACTATCTTTTATACTTGGCAAGAAATGTGTGAAGTTGAGCCTTTTCGTAGACTTCCATTGCCGTTGATTACCGTATAACACACGAACACCATTTACAAACCTCAGAGTTACACTGAAAACTCATAGGGCCCAAAGTTGATGGTTGAGTCATGTTCAATAATTTGCCCCATAGAAGGTGGTCTCGCCTGCATATGAACACAAAATGAAGTTAGTGGCTGCATTCCTACCATAATAGTTTTGTATGTACTTCCACCACACTAGGACGTGTAGTAAATATGGTTGATGGATAAGTATAGGCCCAAAATATAGACGTGGGACCGTACATACAGAGTCCAGCCAGGGGCCAGTGCATTCTAGCAAAAATAATCTGGGGTTCTATGTTAGATGCGGTATTTCGACGTTACTGAAACTCACAAAAGAAGTTTTCAGCGTGGACTTGCAACATCATGCATATCATAAAACTGAGCTTTTTAGCCAAGATGCACTCTTGAGCTGAATCGGTTAATATCTAGCTCGACGCTGTCGAATTAGCACACAAGCACTGACACTTCATATCAGCTGAAAACTAGAGAAATGAGGGTACAGAATTAATACTGGCTTCACTGACAGCCCGTCAATACAGCAACTGTGTTTCACATCAACTACATGACCACGAGCGTAAAAGATTACATTTTACTGTGTCTATCAAAAGATGGAAACCAGAACTGTGTAAACAAAAAGACTACCATATCATCAGTGCTCCCTTGATATCTGGAACGCTTTCGACATGCCTACGGTAAAGACTGTTGTTTTGTTTTATCATTTATCCGGCACTGTTCTGTGGTACATATCCGAGGTGATATAGCGCAATTAACCCGGATTATCGTTCACTTGCCCATTTATTCCTGTTCCCTTCGGGTTTTAAGGAGAAATTCGTATCTTACTCATGGGAGTTTGAAAAAGATAACGACAAGTAAGCTGTAAGAGGTTGTCCGCAGGTGGTCAAATATAGAATTTGAACTGAACGCTCACTCAGTCTCATTGAGGGCATTAGGAGATTGCAACTACAGTTTGCGTGAGGTAAACGATGAACTCAATTTGCTGACGTCAGATATCCATGCTGACTTTCAAGTGAATTAAGAGTAGGCACGTAAATTATTATTTCCTCGTTCGAAACAACGTTCTAACCAGTAGCTTCACAGATGACGCAGTGCATCATGTACAAACAACTTTGTTTGGATAGAGAGTTCTCATTGTCCAGAGGAGGCAAGAACCACCCGTGAGGTGTGAATTCTTTTCCATCCAGAAACAGTTACCGCTGAGTAAAACCCGACAAGGTAACAAACATCAAACAGGACGTTTGAACCATAAATTGCTGCATACTTACAAATGCTGTGGAGATCTCGATAATGTATAGAGTTTTGCGAGATGCTGGCAGAGCCACAAAATCCGGCGAATGTGGAGCTATTCCTCCGAAGAAGTCAGCTGAACTGAGCGAAAAGTGATTTCATTTAGGTCAAACCACGAATATTCGAGGTTGTTTCATCTAATCGATTTGAAAAGGCGTGTGAAAACTTCTTTAAGAATCCCGCTGGTTGTGAAAAGATTGCCAAATCATCCTGACTTTTCGCAGTCCCCTGAGGCTAGCCGAAAATTACGAAACCGTCGCCTAGCAGCCTAACAATTGGTAATTACAAAGAAGACTTAGTTTGTTTCGAAGAATCACACAACTACACATTTCGTCCTGGAAGCTTTCTGTTTATCTCCACACAGTCATAAAATATTTAGGTCTCGACCTTAACCAGTTAAAGTGACTTGATGCATATGCCCTCCGTGAGCTAAACATTCATATATCCATATATTTTCAGTTAGATGAAGGCGCACGCTGATCTGATGAAATACGCTTATTTGCAAATTACTATGATGTTAGCAGGAGGTTGACTTAATCCCGGTTGAATCTGTCATTGAAAGTATTCTTCAGCCGGATGTGCTGCACGAAGACTGTCTTGTATTTCAAATTATAAGATATTCTAGATATTTTGTCGACGGAACACTGCTTTACCGGTCGTGGACAACCAGGCGTACCTACACGGAACATTGTTGATGTAAATTTAGCGACTACATTTGTCTAGTGAGCCCCAAGAAGGGGGAAAGAGGCAGTGGGATGTTGGGAAATAGCGAATTATTGATTGTTATTGTAGCACTGACCACTTAAACAGTTCGGTACTTTCAGTTTCCAAAAGTGATCAACAGTTTTAAAGTTTAGTTTTTTGATATCATTCGTGTTGCACATCACCACTGGATTTCAAGTGATATTTCTGCAGTTTCCTAGGTGTTACCGCTTACTGGCGTGGTATTTGGCAAATGTCATTGCTCCGGCTGGTTTACCTCATGCCTGATGCCCAAGGTTTTGAAAACGGGGCGAAATTTTGCCTCGGTAAACATGCACTTTCTTTTTTGGGGCAGATTCATTCTTTCGAACTTAAGCTTGACTAAAATTTGAGGACTAATAGTGACTAATCAAATTGACGTCATCTAATTAGTGAATCTGTGGGTTGAAAATGCATCGGAAGCTAAGAGTCGGAGGATGCAGTAATTGGAAATATGGGTTTCAACAATAGAACAATGTTAGACCGAGGCTTTTATCATAACTTTGGAAAACTGCAATAGCATTTCTTACTTATTCACATAGTGCTGATCACCAGTGTTTCGATAAACAAATTACATCGGGTTAGCTGCATAGGTGTAATGGGACTCACCTTCCATCACTGGGGCCCAGCAACAGAAAACATTCCAGTTTTCCTCTAAGTAGTTGAATTCGGAGAAGCATATCGGAAGCGGTTTGTGCGATTTGCACCGAATTACAAATGTGCAAGAAAATCACTTAGATATTCTCTGGAAAGTTTTGCCCAAATTCACAATTAGTAAGCAAACGCATTTATTTTATAGAGAACAGTTTTCCTCTTTGCATGAATGACCACTTTTCCCACAGTCGGATATATTCTCATGTGGGTGTCTGATACTAATGTAGATTTGTTTCCAAAAGTTTAGAAAACATGCAAATGGTTTCTAGCTAAATGTCAAAGATAGCCCTAGGTAAGCAACAAAGTAACATGTTAGCACGAGTCCCACAACTTTGATGAATACCATGCTACGCGTTAACTTGTTTTTTTTACAATACCAACAATCGTTTGAGAACAGAATACAAAGCCCCAGCATTTTGTTCCTCCTGTGCTTGAAGAATATTCCATAACACCGACAAAATATTATACATGTGACTTTGCACCAGTTGAGTGATTTTTCTTTGTCATTTCTTTCCTGTTGGGCTTGCCTGAAATGCTGTGTTGGTCGTTTGCTGTGTACCGGATTCGTGCCTATTTTTCGGGTAGCAAACACCAAGATTTATCCTCCGGCGTTGTTTTTAAGACGTGCTTCTTCCGAAATCAAATGACTTTCGCAAACGTTAGGGTATCAGTGAAAAGTACCATTTACCCATTTGTGATGGTACAATCTAAGCTGTCCAGCCGTCTACTTCAAGCTTTTCTATTTGGTAAAGATAGACAGGTTTCCATTATTGAGCTGACCGATTCCTAACTTCTAGTTTGATAGGGATGGGCATATAAGATTTGTGAAATTTCTAGACAAACCACCAAGCAGATCTCGACATCCTTGACAAGTCAGCACATGCTTATACAATAGGGCTGACAGAAGACTGTCCGACCAAAAAATCTTTAGTTAGGAATGTTCTGTATCATGTGTTGAAAACTTGTTCAGTAAAACAAAGCTTTATTTCGTGCTCACTCCGCAGCTGAACTTCCCACAAATTAACAACTTTGAGAGTGATGTTATAGATATTGAGCAGACTATATCGAGTGAGTTATTCTTAGGTGGTGGTTTTCCCCACTCATTCAAAAATGGTTGCTCTGCACGATGTTCAGCTCCAATCCGCTGGTACTCCATTTTCTTTTCGTTTGGCGTCGTCTATTATGATGCCCGAGAAACTTCCCTTTAGTGCTCCTTGCTCTGGGGGAAATCTCAAAGAATGTGGAAGTATTTCGTATTCAAAACCAGAAAATGTTCCGCTTATTTTCACTGTATTAAACTTTGTCCGGTGGAAGCAAGAGGACAATCCCCTAAC
The DNA here is from genome assembly GCA_004794785.1 of Opisthorchis felineus. Taxonomy (NCBI): domain Eukaryota; kingdom Metazoa; phylum Platyhelminthes; class Trematoda; order Opisthorchiida; family Opisthorchiidae; genus Opisthorchis; species Opisthorchis felineus. The sequence continues at coordinate 82,658 of SJOL01006399.1, read as the reverse complement.
CACAATCCATCAAGTGTTTTACTCCGTTTATAATTTCCTGGAACAAACAAGGCCAGTTACATCCCGTGCGTCATGCGTCCCCCGAGTTTTATTGCGTCAGCAATGCACTCAACCATTCCATCACAAACACTCAACAGCCCTTCGGACGTAGACTGACACGCACAAGTACAAAAAAGCCTTATTCTTTAATGCCAATCAAAAGCGGCATTCGTGATATATCGGCTCGCGAATAAGGTTTTATTGATTTTCGTTTCAGTTGTCAAGAGACCGTCATGGTCACACATTTGGCGCGGTTCAAATACGGTGTTATTTGGATGGGAAGAAAAATTCATCAGTTAGCTTGCAATATTAAGTGACAAAATAACTGGCATAAGTTCAAAGCGTAAAAGATTGTATGACCATCCATACTAGAAGCTGGGAGAACAAAATACCATTTTAAGGCGGTTTCAGTAGGCCTCACCAAAGGTAAAAAGGAAATATGCGTTTGCCTTGTATTCTGCAAGATCAAATAAGCATTTTCATTAAGCGCAGGAAGAACGATAATCCAGTCTTTCTGGATAAATCTATTTGGAAGGATTTAAACTAAATGAGAATTCAGTAAACACGTACCTTACGATCGGGCCGTCCTCCTCTAAAGCTGATATGGTCATCAACTAGCAAGAACTAATATAGAGATTTCCGAATCGAAAGAAACAAAAGATGTTGACATAGACTAGACAGATAAATTGAAACCGCGAGAGGACTTCGTCAATTCCTGGAGTTGTAGAAATTGTGAACTGTGCAAATGAAAATATTTTCACGCAAAAGTTGTTTGAGTCAACGTGACCCTCAAAACCACTGTTGAAATGAACAACATTGTCCTGGACATGGAAGCAGATGTCTGCAATAAGTATAGCTGCTGTATATGACCTGTAATACTAGTGTACATGTTCTAATATTCTATAATACATTTTCCTATCAATTAGAGCTAATCCACTAAGGAATAGACTTCAGTTGTTGACGAAGCGATATCTCTCATCAGTTGCTGCAAACCGCTTACCTTGTGAGACACAGTGGCGACGTAGATAGGCCTATTCCCTCGTTAAGTAAAGATAACCGCTGAACGTATCGCTGGGTCACAATCCACTGAATGTTATTCCAAGAATGACAGTCTGTGGCGTAGTAAGGAAAACACGTTAGAGCCCCTTACAGAAAATTTTCTGGCACAACACACTTACTGGGACATTCCAAACGCCCGTATAAATTCATCTGGGTTCACTTCCTGTCCCACTTGATGAGGACTTCATTAGCTGGCAAACCTTTCCACTTTATATGTTGCTCAAACCGCAAGTCCCATGCCTGGCTAGCTCAAAATGCCAGTAGCAAACTTTACCAAATCACCTAGTTTTTGTGAGAAATCGGGTGAATTATGTGTAGAGCAGCAATCACTATGGTTCCTTTCGGTAAGATATTCTACTGTGCATCTTACACCCTGCCTTCCTTTATTCTGACAGGAAGTATAGTAGGATTGACAAAGACGGTCATTCCACTAGGATGGTCGCCGGCAGTGGAACTTTGCAGAGGCAGCTTATGGATCAAGTGCGGAACGGATTTCTCAGCAACACAGCTGTGGTGAACAGTGCATTTGCACCCATCATATTGGTTTGGGGTGCGTAGGACTACGTATCCACCTCTGTGAGGATAGTAGGAGCCACTAACTCAATGCGAATTCGGTCGTGTTGAGCTACACCGGGAAAATGATTTGTTAACTGGTTTTTCATCCTCACCTCATATCCACCAGGTGATTTCGTACAGAAGACTTAGGTCAGAAGAAACAGCGAAAACGCAAATTTAGCTGAACCAGCTAGTTTCATATGTTGAGTAGCTTATACCTCGTCTCAACTTTCAATCTTATAGGTATTTTACCTATGGGAACCACCGGATGCTCTTCATAATCTGCATCACAGGAATTTCGTTGACTTCTAGGATAAACAAGCAAAGCAGTCTCGGTTAAGTAAAATATTTCCCGGTATCCCTTGTATTAGCGATATTCGAAGACTCTTGATCAACGCTTTTTTGAACAAAGGGCTACCACTTGAGGAGGATTCAATATTCCCCAAAACTGTGAAAATTCTCATGCGAGTTAGCTCTGTGGGTCAGATTATTGCAAGAAGTGGCACAATAAAAACCGTTCATTATGCAAGTCTGACCAAGGGAGACCTAATTCAGCCTCTAGTGGACTATGTTCTTCTCGTGGCTTAATTAATTTCACACTCTCGGGCCGCGAAATTTATTCCAGGTATAGCGGTTTGCTGATACAAACGCCAAATCACTCTTAAGCTTTCGGAAAAGCTTTAACAGCCTTTGAAGGGACTTATCAAGTTCTCGCAGTCTTCGAGTTTCCGCGAACATTATGTTATACTTGAGGAATATTTTCGCAAATAGCGAAGTATACTTTGCTACAAATTACCATGGTGCTAACGGGATGCTGAAATAGATCACTCCTTTTTGATATCCTTCAACTGCATAAAGGCCGCCACTTGTTTAATCTGGTGAAACGCTTGAGACGGCTGTCGGAAAAAGTGGAGTCCAGCTCTCCTTATGCAAGGTGAACAGAAATGATGCAGTTTGATGCTTGCCATTTCGACCCCTAAAAGATAGTATTTTCAGTTCAACTAGCTAAAACTGAATGTACAAAATGGTCCTCAGAGCTACCTGAATGATTATAACGAACTGATGATTAAACTGGATGGCTGCATATTTCATCCGTTTCAGTTGCTTTCCATCAGGTTCCGTTCTTTAGGACAGGTGTGTCCCAATGCACCGATCTGCGCGTTTCCTAAGGTCTCAGCTGAATCCTAGCAAGCATGAATATGTGGTCCATGGGCAGTGTGAACCAATTGACAAAGTCGACATTTTCTCAAGCAAAAAGTCATTTTAACAGGATTTTTCAACTTGAAAAGGGAAGTTCAGGTTAACACTTGTTTTCATTGAGTCATATTCTGTCAGGGGCAGACCACGTATGGGATTAGGTGTAATAAATGTGAACCACTTACAGTAAAACAGTTATGAAGGTAGGCAAACCTACCGGTTGGTCACGGTAGATGTTATCTGAGACACAGTCAACAGTCTGGGTCGTGTGAGTTATACGTTGTTGTACACAGTCGTCTACCTACAGGTGAACATTGGGTGGGCCAGGCTGGAGTCACTTGAAAAAACTTATTTTGTATTCAAAGTCCGAGCGTAAGAAGTCGGAGGTTAATAGGCGTGGCAATAAGAGGATTACATAATCGTATCATTTAGGACCGGACAAATTATGCCTGTTGGCCAATTCGGAATGTCGCGTCCTGCTTATAGACGTACCCCGTGCCGGCTGAGTGAAATAAAATAGAACTCTGGATTTTGCCTCTACCTCCATGGATGAGTCACTTTTGGCAATGTTCCCCAGTCCACTCAGACATGTACCGGGCCGTACAACGCCACATTCTTACTATAATCCTTGGCAAATTTCGAATGGGTTAGCAGTGACTCTTTGTCTTCATGTTATACTGATAGAGGAGATAGAGTTGTGAAAAGACATTGAACGTAGAACTGCCGCTGCAAAACGGTTTATTTGGCTCGTCATTAAACAGTTCACCTTTGAAAAACAGCATTAGGAAGACAAGATTTTTCGGTGGTCTCATGAGCACCATTCATTCAAGTATGTGTAAGTTGTTCTGGTTCTAGCCATTTTTTTAGCTATGTTCTAGGTATCGCGCTATTTAAACTGATACAGTGACCGCTTTCTATTAAGATGGTGCATGATGCCATCAAAAGATGTTTTTTGAGCGTCTAAGGAAAAGCAGAAAACAAAGTTCCCTCAGTATTATGGGCAAACGGCCACGAAGATTCCTGTATTGTCCAATCTGGCTTCTGTGCAAATGATGATTTAGAACTCGGTATTTCGTCCTTTAACAAGCCACCAATTCCAGTTTTGATCACCAGGCAGCTGTGACCACTGTTCATAATTAAGCATTTAAGATCTTTAATAGTACAGTGTAGACATCTGTCAACGGATCTAATAAAAGTTTATGGTGAAACACTGCGCGAACTCTAGTGGTGATACACAGTATATATCGTTTATAACCGTCACAATATACAATAAAACGGGTTTTATGACAGGCTTTTATCATCATTATTTCGCAGCTCAATCGAAGTGGACATGTGCTGAATCCATTCAACACGACGATACCTCAGCTTCATAGTAAGCGTGTCGCATACCTCTTGTTGAGGACAGTACTTTCAGAATGCCCCCACCTATAGTGCTGCACATCTCCATTACTGACAAACTACACCTGTTCAGGCTACCCATTTTTAGGAAAGAGTCTCTGATTCCCGATGCAGTCAAATATAAAGTGAAGCATTTGATAAGCTACTTAACCCTGTTTTCACCCGCTGGATCATTGTATTCCAAAATCATCCTGAAGTTTTAGGCAAAGCCTGTTAAATCTAATAAAACTTTTTCAACCTGACATGATTCGAAGACTTATATTCCAGTTACATTGCGCCCATCAATTCGCAATGTAAACAGTGAGGTCTCATGTAGGCGCATTTTTATTCGATTAATACGGGAACCATAAAGAGCCACAAACACTATAAGAACTAGTTAGAAAGCTAATTCATGTTTTATGGCAAGCAGTACTAGGAATTAGTGCATCGTCTTTAAAAGTACCACTTCCTCTACTTTATCTGTTGAACCTTAACCAAGACACCTTATCATTGAAGCTAGTGCTCAAAATTTCTCACAGGCACGTAAAAAACTACAGATACAGTTCCACCTTATGAGTTTATGTGGCTAAGTTAAGGACCTTCCTTTGGTGGACAAGAATAACTCAGAGGAATTCAAGGCAAAATCGGTGATCAGTCCACATCACTCTTATCTGCCTTTGCCAAATAGCAATTTAAATGCTTTTCGGAAGTTAAGGATTTATATTCCTTATAATGATCTCGTCTTTCTACAAGCTGATTGTTATAATGTATAGGAAAGTTGACTACGCAAAGATGATTGACATGCCTCTTTACAAACAGAAATTCAGAGCACATCTAACGCTTAGAAACCTTTGTTTGCTTGCTAAACACTCAGGAAGAAAAAAGTCTATTTTACCAGAGTCTCAATATAAAGAACTAGAACAGATAGGAACCCAAACTCAAGGAATTGCGTTTCTCAGGGAACACAACCTAGTGCACCAGTGGGAACCTTTTCAGATATGTAAGACTGTGCTGAGCATAAACTCAATTGGTAGGTGTTGTGAGTAGCTACCCATATATCTCCATGTTGCAAACGTTTGGTGTCCCTGAGGGACATATTCCTTGATGCAAACCCTTTCTGTCTTTCGCACTATATATATATATATATATAATCAGCAGGGACGATCTGCCATTAGATAGTCCTAAAGCTTTGTCTGAGGAACTTATCCGTCGCGAATGCAAAACTTCGTTCTGAATATGAAGGCGTAGGCTGTAAACAAGCGGATGGCGTCCGTAGCTATAACGTTTCTTCCAAAAGCAGGAATCCTAGTCCGTGCCAGGAAATTAACTATGTGTGCTCCACCCTGCTTATCCTTTCAGCACATTTTCTGATATTTTCGAAGCTGGTTTCCCTAAAGTTCCCGTATCTCATGTGAGTGATTTTGATGCTAGTTGGGCTTTCCGTGAGCCGCTAGTCGCCTGGCCCCTACATGGAAAGTTGCAACGTAATATCCATTGCGAGGTAACATTTGGTGACCAATATCTAAATATTTAAAAAAGGGTCACCTGGTGGAATACTGGCCAAAACGCCATTTAACAGGATAGTGGCTAGAACAGTGGTTACTGTCCAGACCAAATACTGAGGCTTACAGAGTAAAAACGCTTTAGAAGTATTTATACTGAAGCCAAGCGAGGTGCAGTTGAACCGAAGAGTATAGCTGCTGTAATTAAGCTTGGAACATATTGCGAATCATTTCTAAAATAATGTATAGTTGTCTCCAAGTCGCAGGAGACGGACAATGAATTAGTCCCATAGATTGTTGGCCAGGGAACATTTCGAACTCAACAGGTAACACCCAATTGCTACCAAACGAGATGGCGTCGTCGCAATAGCAGAGTTCTTCTGTACAACTGGTCGTTAATTAGAGGTTGAAAGGAAATGGGATGCGAGCACAGCGTTGATTTAATCCGGTTGAGATTGAGAAATCTTTTGAGGTAGCGGTGTAGGTCCGCTTGCGGGTCTTAATTTCACTTTGACAGGCTTTGATGAAACTGACAAATTTGTCTGGACAACAAAGCTTATGCAAGAAAAATAACAGTGTTTCTTCGCTGACTGGGTCGAGTTGTTTGGCGAAATCCATAAAAGTCCATGGAGCGGTCGGTCCCGTTCACAGCGTTTATTTTGGATTTTTGTGTTGGCATGTCACGCATAATTCACAAGTTAGAACTTCACGCTGCCCCTAAAGAATCTACTTCTCCGTAATATCACAGACTAGTCGACCGAGCCGGATGCGAATCAGAAAATTGCCTGTTGCGCATTGGAGACCAATTACGCCTTAGTTGTACGCCTTGTCGATTTCCCTTTAAGTTATTTCTTTCTATCAGTGAAGCTGTCCCGTAATGAAAGGCCAAAGCACTGTACAGCTGTTTTATCCTTATTAGGAATCACTAGAGTACACACCTCACGAAACTTCAGGGAGTCTCATCCTCACGCGAGAAGCCGGTGAACACGTGATCACTTGATGTGGATTCTGTGAGTAAAGAGGTGCGAGTTAATCGTTCTCCTCGAAGCTGAACGGCTAAGTAGGTATACTACAAGTCAGAAATTCGCGGTTTCAGAACCGTGTGGAGTTTTACAAATTGGTTCTAGACAGGGATAGAGTAATTGCACAGTGGTTGTTGGTTTTTTAGCACAGATTGAATTCACATACAGGGCGACGTCACAATTGAAAATTCTCAATTTTCGTCAAAATGCCTGCGATTTCTTTTCATTCAATTGTGCACGCTTGAAAATTTGTAGAATGGCTCCCATGTATAAACTTCCACGGAACAGTTGAAAGGTTTTTTTGCAGTGTCAGTTCTTCCAGCTTGAGTAGTTGAGCCATCCAGTCGTGGTGCTTTCCTTTCGGGCAGTTGATCTATAGCCCTCAGCAATTCAGCGGCTATAAGTAAGTGAGCCAATTTTGTGTTTACTCCGTGCTCACGTAGCAGCTGCTTTACGCAGCTCAGATCACCATCTACCAGTAGGTTGAGTGGTGTTCATAATTGGTGATCCCAAGCTACCAGAATTTCATCAAACTTGCTAACCTTTTCCCCGTTTTGTATACCTTCCAGCAGCTGAAGATATTGAAAACTCAGTTCACGGTTTGCTTCTGGTTCGGTGGTTAGTTCATTCTGAAGCAGGGATCCGAGCATTACTAGAGCTTTTCATTTCGTCTGACCTCTCACTCACTTCTGTCTTCTCATGTTTTATGAGGAGCTTAATTCTGGCGTTCTTGAGATGGTTTCGGCCTCCTGTGCTTGTCGGGTCGTGGAATATTTTGACAAACGCTAAACTCTTCCGTTTTGTCGGTCTGTCACTTGAATGAAACTAATCATTTCTTGGTTTGGTCTGGTTTACCCCACAACAGTTAGTCGGATGTGTCCGCATTTGATGCAAGTATCCCAGTTATTGTCATCAAGAGCAGTGAATTAGCCCAAAGTTAAGATGGGTTCCCTTGCAGGTGCACGCTTCAGCAGGTTCAACAGTAGATCATAGGATTTGTTCTTCTGCTTATCTGGGTATGGGGTCATGGGGACAAGAAGAAAGAAGAAACCTTGCCGAAATCGGACGGACGTTATCCTGGAGCTGATGCAATCCAGTTCACCTATTAGAACATCATTCGTAGAATATCTTTCGTATGAATCGGAAAAGCGAATGACACGCGGCGTCCGCGTCGGCTTTTGTGTTGCTCCACTCGGGTGGAAAGTTAATCCAGAACCAGGATCTTCCAGATTTTATTTATCAGTCTTCCGGCTCTCGCTGACTGCAGTCTCTCCAGTAGAGTTTTGGTTCATTTTCAACAACATAAGCTCGCATTTCAGACTCACCTCCTACATGATTTTTCAGAAGGATCCTTGCGTTGGAAGACTCTTTTTGTTCGGCTTACAGTCCGTGTCATGTGCATGAAGTGGAACTTTCAGGCTGCTGATTCTGGAAATGGTCTCTTATCTTGGGCCACTTTTCTTGAGCTTTTCTCTTCAAGGTCAGACTTGAAAGAGATGGGAGGGGCTAACGTGACAAGGATGCTGGAAATCTGACTCTCAATGTCACCACCCACAGAAGGTGGCTTTTGAGCAGCCCCTAATATTTCATTGTCGGAATTGTTCCTGCCGTATTAGATAATGCGCCGACAATCAGGGTCACTCTTTGAGAAATTTGAGTGAGCAGTTTTCTCGCTAAAGTCTTCCAGCCCCTCCCTCCTCGGGGAAGGGCGGAACTTTCACTGGATTCTGGCTGCCTGAGAAGAACACCTTTTGGTTTGTATATTCGCGCCACAGCGAACAGTGTGATTTTCACGCCGGTTGATAGTACGAGGACAAGCTGCTTTTCTTCAGACTGCTCCCTATCGGCCGTTTTGGCACGTTTTACTCTTAGGAAATCGAGTCCCTACTAGTGTAGCCAGAAAACCACGACAACGTGAAGGCTTTAGATCTGGGCCCGCACCAACAGAAACACAAATAAGCTCTAACTGGAGAAGATTTGGGAACCAGATGCACCCTATCTTCTTCACTTTTTCCAGGTGGTCTCCAATAAATAGTTTTTACTAACACTTGGGCGAATTTAAAAGCAGTATATTTATAAACCAATGCAAAAGCAGTTCTTTTGATGAATGTATAGTACGTTTTGTCATAGCCTCTTCGTTTAACTGGTATCCTATGTGAGTTCTGTGGCTTCTATTAAGGGTATACTCGTAACTAATGGTGACCTATTGAGCTAAACTAGCAACAGTGGTTAGAGGCAAGTTGTTTGCAGTTGCCTTTAGTCAATTCGATAATAAAGAAAATTACACATACCATGAATATGGCGTAGTGGCATAGCTGTCTTATGAACCTTTAGTATTGTTGAATTGTTGAATCATTGAAACCGTTGCCAGATTATATTCTTCTACTTCACCAGACTTTTGTGAGTTGCAGGTTTATGTTGTTCTACGGTTTCTATGGGGAAGGTTGTAACAAGTATCTAGCTTGTCTTGTTTGCAGACTGAGAAAGCATTCAAACTGCTCAGCAGATTACTAAGTTCTTGCTCCCTCTGTGTTGCCTGATAAAACCGCAAAGCACATGACTACAAGTAAGTTTATTAGGAGAACTGATTTCGCGTCGCACCATAAACGTATTCACACCTTTCGGGACACTCTACTGTTAAATACATGGGGTCATCATGGAATGACCCTTGGGCCCAATTCCGGCCGACAAATATCTACTATCTACTATCTATTTATCTACTATCTACTCCACTCGCTTACTTTTTTATTAAACTGGGCAACATGTTGATTGCTAATTAATTTCATAAAAAATAGCTCGGTGACTACGTCCAACGAGCTTCAAAAATTTGGGTTTCGAAGACATAACTCTTCAGACAGAAACGGTGTGTAATTTCCGTAAAATACACCAATGTTCTAGCGAACACAATGGAGGTCACAAGACAGTATTCGTAAGAAAACCCTCAGACGAACAAGCAGGTTGGCATTCCTTAATCACCTTCCAATTTCCAGGCACGTCTTTCTAATATATTTTATAAAAATCGACCTAGGAAGATTTTTCCCTGTAGACTTCGGTTTATTGCAACCAAAATTTCTTCATAACACATAAATACTGCCCCCGTTCTGCTTATTCGCCCTGGGCAAGAAACTGTTCATAACGGTCAGCGAGCTAACATGAGGAGTAGATGACATGAGAATGTTCAGAATCCCGGAAACAATCACACAGTGAGCGATTCGCCTATCGATCTGAATTTTTACCTCCAACTACTTTCCTTTTGTGCATTTTTCAAATCGGTATCAATATTCATTGAGGCGCGTCCCGATTGACTTGCGTCCACATTTACAGTCATGGAGGTCGAGACATGCAAGCAAGGGAAGCGGGAAGTCAAAGGATAGTAATGATGTGGTCACGCCAATATGAAAAGACAATTAAACTAAAGAACAGAATGATTTTTATCATAAAAACGGAGTTATAATCCTAGTGGAGTTGATCAGTTTTGAAGTCAACATAGATCCATTAAAACAAATTTGAACTAGGATATTACGATACTGGTCATGCAAGTAAATGCAAATATTAGCACAATTCTAGCGGTTGCAATCAGCTGTTACCTTAAGTTGCTTTGAAACGGCGTTTTCGTGTAACAAGTAAACATCTGAAACTGATATAAATTAGTTGTTGGTCGATAAAATGTGGTAGACAAACACAAAGTTCATTAAAAGGTTATCTACTAGTGACATGGTCAAGTAGCTGGTATGAGCGACCACCTGCACTTTTCCCTATGCATGGCGCCGAATTCGGTTTCATCAAGAAGGTATAAAATGGTTCATTTTTCGAGGCAAAAAGTGAAGTTTTGAAGGAAACCAGAGGGTGTGCTGGGAATTAAAACCTTCCCTGAAATGAAGAGAATAAACGACGTGGGGACTGAGGGTAAATACATAACTTCGTTGGGCCTTGGGATAAAAATGAGTTATCCATCACTAAGAACCACGAGCTGTGTAGGTGACAGTACAGTCTCCATATCTAGGTGGCACTGAAGTGGGGATCTGAACGTAGCAAGGCTACTATAGGGCATCAGTCTAGTAAGAAATTGCTCCACAGTGATGTGCATCAAATGGAAGAACAGTTCAACCAAGGTAGTGCGCTGTTTGCCTTATGTTGGAGATCAAAAAGAATACCATAAACTGATGAATATACAGAAGCAGGGTGCGGGTTAAATTGAACAATGAAAGGAATAATGTGAGACCCGTTCCTCCTCGGTGTAGCACCGGCTGATCTCGTTTGAACTCGGCTTGTCAGCAGTGTGTGGTAGACGTGTTAGGTGTGCTCAGCAGGGCCTTGGTGAATGCTTTTTGAAGACATTCAGGTGTCGAGGGAACACTGTTGCGCAGAATCTGATTTATATGTGGATGTTTGTTAACGGCGGTCATCTAAGGCTCCAAACTGCCTCAGTTATATATGCCAGCTCACTCCATTTAACGGAAAACTTGCAGGGTAAAAGTAAGCAAGTTGACAAAGGATAATACCAGGTACTCAAGATGGGTTGCTTCGGATCACTTGTAAGATGAAAATCGAAATCTGTAGTTTTCCACTTTGCGCCCAATGGGTAGCGAGAATGTCGGGATTCAATTCACCAATGTTTATATCTTTGAAATGCAACTCAGAGAAAACATCTTGTTTCTCGCAATAGAAGGAGGTGTTCCGTCTACCTTAGTTGAACGTTTACTCTTCGTTAATAGGGTCTTGGGATGTACAACTGTAGATAGCTGTACATCATCGACGTAACTGCTTAATGAAACAAGACATAAAGCTACATATCTAGTTGCCAGATTTCTTCGATTTGCAATTTTAGCTGGGTGGAATTGGTCGGCTAGCTGTCAGCTAATTAAGTGAACTACATCATATAATGAATTTTACGCGACAAACACTGCAAGTTTAGGCTTGTAATGATATATAGACTCGAGGTGCAATTTAAATTTAAAATCAAAGCGAGGAATCAAACTGAGAACGCTTTTGCAGTGCGATTTTTTATGATGTGAAAAGCATGGATATGTGGGCAGATTTCCAGTCGGATTATGATCAATATTTTCCCTAGGCCACATAACGAAGTAAGATCATACGGACAGCTAACAAATATCCGGCAACAGAGCGAAATACTACGAAGATGTGCGCAATTTCCGGACGGGAACAGACACGAATGACGCAGTTACTAAGGTTTGATATGGTGGAGCCACTAGTGACGTACGTGTGCGCACCAACACAAAAGAATACTATAATTCGCAGGACCCGAACACCTAGAGAATTAATCCTCCTTTTCCTTTTCACCCTGGTTAATTTGTGCAACAAACATCTCATTTTTTGTTACCCATTTCCTATGGTAATGCTGAGCGGCTCTGTTTCGTTACATTTTCTGCGTTTATTTCTATTTTGATGTGCGTTCTCAGATTCATGTGCATACTTGAGTCGCCTTCTTATGGGGAACTGAGCTTGATCAAATATTGGATAACTCATCACTGTTAACAAACCAAAACGTCATGTAAATAACCACTTATTCAGTGCAGCAATATCCTGCAAACACGTCAAGGTGTGTATGGTGTCGAAGATAACCCGACCATCCTTCGCTAATACAGAGAGTGCGACAGCTGAATCAGGTCGCAATTCGGTTAATTCGCTAGTGCTTCCTTAAATGCTCCGAGATTGTCGTCTATGCTTATTGACTCAAGCCTTCGATCGCTTGCCAGAATGGAAACACAGTTATAGTCGCTACAGTCAATCTTTTGGCACTTTTGGTGCTCATATCTGGTCTATGCAGGCAAATTGTTGGAACCAGTTGTCCCTGCCGTTTGTTGTCCGTTCGAAAAGTGGTTTGGATGTTGAAGCAACGTAATAGCCTCATTTGAAAAGCTTATAGTGTGATGCAAACCTGATATAACATCGTGCTAGCAAACAAAATCACATAAGAATGGTTGATGGCTCTTTGACTAGCACCAATAATTTTGTTGTGATTCACCATACCACGACACAGGAATAGTGTGTGATCAGCAAAGCAACCTTAGCTTATAATACAACTTCTTCACAAAGGACCATTAATCCGTATCTTCGTTTTGAAAGCAGGATTTTTCTACCATTTTTCGCAAGATTATTTGTTTCCTGGTAACTAACCTTGAAATGTGCAAACAAACTAAAGATGATTCCACCAAAACTTGAACTCATGTTTATCCCAGACAGTTATCCATATATTCTTTCGACAAAAGCGTTTCAACTGAAGCAGTGTATATCCCTAATTGCTTGCGATGCGTTATCATGTACAAACAAGACGTGAGATCTGAATCACTCCATTAGATTTAATATGCTGTTTCACTGGTCAAGCTCTTTGAATTAATGGAGTTTTACTTTTGCTGATATTTCGTTAGGCATCTAGCAACCAGGTGCAATTGTAACTTAATTTGCTGAATGCGCTTTAGGATCTTATGGGTAGGCAGCTCCTCGGAACACATAATACCTATACTTTTGTGCTATCAAGCATCTAAAGCAGTTATCCGCAGCTAGAGTTTGTGACACATTCGAAGTTGCGGTCAAAGTGATGCCAATTGCAAAGTCATAAATAGGGTAGAATGCTGAGTCATTATAGCCATCCACCTGAGCCAGAAGTGGTGTCACGTGGTCCACTGTGATTATGTTAGTAGCATCCCCATTTAGTTTGGATGAAAACCACCGCCTATTATTGAACAATCTTTTACTCGGGCTTTTCAAACACAGAGGGAGTTACTCAGAAAAGAACTGATTCATGACAATTGCCAGAAATTGATGACAAACTGGTCATTCAACTTCAGGCCATTCTTCCAAAACATAGGGGGCCTACAAGTATAATAACAAGCACGGTCGATTGGTGATAACTAATATAGTTATGCCTATTTTGCAAATTTGTTTCACCACTCAAAGTTAGCATTTCTGTCAACTGTTACTAGTTGAAAGCCAAGGGTGATAGGAGATATCAATCAATACTATAGGGGAACACAGACCTTCTAGTTGAAGTTATTCCAAAGCAGTACAGTTTCCCATCTCCTAATTGCATGCTGTTCTCCCTACTTACTTACTTACTCTTTACTTATTTATTTGGCCACTCAAGTACATACCTAAATACTTTTTGTTTACGTTCTACTATTCTATGAGCAGTTGCATAGGTAATGGAGCTAATCATAAAATGCTATCTACTGCGAGTTTAGTTCTAATAAGAACTTGTTACATGATTTCTACTGGATCATGAAGTTCTTCTTTGGTTGTAATTTTACAGCATCGCCACGCACAAGTAAAACTAAATACTAAACTGGACCCTCGAGTTATAGTCATACAAAAGTGTAATTATTTTTCACGGTCACTAAGGAGGCACTTGAAAAGTGGAAAAATAATATTGACCGCCATCAAGAGGTATATTTTTTGACATTTTCCCTCAAAACTTCCAAGGCTAAAAATTGCCTTCATTCTACTGCAATGGTAACGTGATTATGGCTCGCAGCGAACCATTGAGTGGATTCTCGTCATTTCTCAGAATCTATGTTTCTATTGCACCACCTCCATATGTGGACAGGAATTTGTGATCACTAATGACCACCTTCGCTACTGAAAGCATTTAAGTACTTAGTACATGAATATCATCACCACCCAAAAGCCCCTTTATTCCAGTTTTTGTGTGCTTTGTTGTCACTCTGACAAGCCGAGTGACCCAAAATTAAATGTCCGACAACTTCTAGACAAGCCCCTAAAGAAGATGAACGACAAGCTAACATGTAATGTTATAGCGTTGTTTATGGAGAGTACCAGTTGAGTTGAGCTTCCGTGCTTCCGAATTGAGAAAATTCAAAAGCGACTTTTATCCACCAAAGCCCATTGTAAAAGAAAACCGTCTGTCTGTAAAGCGTGACACTCGGTTTGCGGGTAGTTACTGATGTGCGAATGCAACTATATGCGTCTGGCGAAGCAGCATGGTGAAGTGGTTTTCACGCTTGCTCCGTTACGTTTCATTCAATTTGCATGAAGCGGGATCCAAACACAGTGTAACGTGGAATACATTTGGCAACGGAATAATGTGACAACACAATAGAATGTATAAAATTGATGAGTTGCGAACAGACGTATGCGAAAAAAATAATCTTAACGAAAATTAAGAATATGGTGGGTGCTGATATCTGTTTTTATTCTTGGGATCGTCTACATAGTTCTTTTTATTGGGTGCACATTTTCATTGACCTTTACAAGTTTTAGCCCCGTACTGTTACAAATGGAGTCCATGTATTTCCCTCTGTCTAGTTTTTCTCACTTTTATTTTGCCGGACAAATTTCGGGGCCTGCGCTTGGTTGTGTAAACGTAGTTACGCTCCGTTCAGTTGTAACCTTGCAATAGACGTTTACAGTATTGTTTGAAAAAACTGGAAACCTATTTACGGCATTTTGTTACTGCGTACCATTCCGTTTAGATAAACTCATAGGCTTTACAGCTTGGTTTAATCTGAATCACCAAAAGCATTTTCAGCAACAGGTTTATGTTGTGGTAAGAATATCTGTTGCTCGCTAACTGGAAAGACGAAATCCAAACATGTGGTTATCTTATTTATTGTTTTGTGAATTAAAATCTCTAGTCCCAGTTTTGTTTTGCATCAGTAATTCCCCCATTGTCCTTTTTTCTTTTTGGTCTCGTAGAATAGCATGGCCAAAAGGACACCACTCAGCGATATCATTAAGTTCACGTTACTGTGCTTCTCCTCATGCACCGAAATTTGCTTTCTTCGTACAAATTCCATAGCCCGGCTGTAACGTATTTCGCACTTCCACGTTCGATTGCGGCTTGATAAAATTGCACTGTCTCGTCCTGGGGGTCCTTTTTTCAATACACTGTGCGTCTCCGTAAGGCTTTCGAATAGAATAAGCCTTTCCATGTTATTCGTTATGGTACACCAAACTCTCTTACCCCCATGGGTTTACTGATTTTGTGATAAAGGGTAATCTATTAATTCACCAGGCGAAGGTTGCAGATAAAAAAGCAAATTCCTCATAAACATCACGTCACGGAACATTTTCATGCATCCCATTTGTTTGTACGTGGTTAAACATGATTCGGTTTTTCAATGTCTTCTCCATTTTTGGTTCACCTTTATTACCAAAGCCAGATGTTTCTCACGAATAAGCTTTGATTTTTCGGGTACCTTTTAACACTCAGCTGGCTGTGGCAATTTTACCTCCCTTCCACAGTACAAAAATTCAAATTTCATAGCCTTCATCTGGCAATATTGATGTACACTTCTAATCTCTGCTGGGTTACTCGCCACTTGAATGAACTGAAGACATTAGAGCTGTCCTCTTCACTGGATCCTGTAAACGGGCTGATGGTTCTTAGCTCTGCCGCAAAACTCTGTAAGACTTAAGTCGTTCACACTTTGCAGGTTACCATTGGCTAATCCATCATACTCCATTTGTTCCTCTGACTCATGAATACGCAACAACTGCAGTTGTTGTTTGTATTCTCCTTCTCTAAAATTTAAGGGGATTTCAGAACTTCCATTTGACTTCGAAAGAAAACTTTTGACGTTTGTTACCGGCACTTATCCTTTTGCACTTACATGCACCCACTGAATCAGACTTCTCAAACGGTGAAAACCTAACCTTCCCAACAGAAAACTGATTCAGTTAACTATTCACATATTTTCATTCCCCTCCTTCACTGTTCTTGTTCACACCGTTTCGTATTTATTTGCTAGCTCTATTTTTCCAAAATAACTTCCGTAATCTCAGGCGAATCTTCGAAATGACTTTACTTACTGGCCTAATATCTCTTCTAAATATTGTCGTCTTGCATCTAGGTTATACGTTTTCCATCACAAATCAGATTTTGCAGTCAATTTCTGAAACCCGCTCCTTGAATTACCTGCTCCCGACATTTTTGTCCTCCGGTACAGAAGTAAGGCGAAAAGTCTCCTAATATGTTATCCTTCAGAGTGTTTTTTTTAAATTACTCCACTGTTCCCCACCTGGCTAGTCGCAACAAAATGAGAGCTACTATGTAATATAAGTTTAGTTTTTCCTATAAATAGCATTCTGAGTAGATCTTCAATATCCTTCGTTGTGCAGGTATGTACATTCGTTAGTTTTAATGGAGTTGCACTTAAGTCCTTTCGTGTAGACAGAGGATACCAAAAGATTGTTTCATTTTTATTCATCTGTAAGTCAGCGTGTTTTTCCCTCTGTCATTTGGATACTTTCCCGGAGCTCATCAGGTACAGTTATCGCAATTTAACACTCGCCGAGATGACACGTTTGCATAAATGAAAATGCAGCTGCTCAACGAGGCACGTTGTTGCCGACCTATCCGAGTCGCTTAATATCTAAAAAGACTTTTTCATAACAAATTGAAATTTGGTGTCGTCGAAACTATTTTCACTACCTCTGAAATAAATTCTTTCTTGGCCTAAGCGGAATCTTGTTTGTTACGGGTGATCTCTGAGTCATGCGTCGTAAAGTCAAAATACTTCGGCAGCATGTAATTCAGTGTATATATGCAGTCATATAGCTCTGGTCCAACCATGACCTTCTGAGCTCTCAACTACGAGGTCAACTACGGCTAATATGATTTAAATTTAATATAGTTGATTCACTGTTGCAACAGCAAAATCGGTCGCTGTGATTCTAACATCTTTTATAACTTTGACTTATTATCAGACATGAAATCAAGACCGTAAATCACTCAGTCACAATGGATTTAATTGCTAGCCCACAAAACCGGAAGAAAAATGATAAGGTGAACCCAGTTGCGTGCTCTCTCCTTCTTTGTCTTACTTACTTATTGAATAACGTTTTATGAAATTCTTTTGAAAGAATACAGAAGCCTTCGTCTATGATCTTCCGGGTATTTATTGACATGCCCATCGGTTTTCTCTTACAAGTGAAACCAATAACAATTCTGTGAACATCAACACATTGACCAAACTAGTAAACATATTTAAGACGCGGGTTTTGGGCTTTTACAGAACGAAATAGTGAATTTTTTCAACTGCCTTAGTGGAGGAAGCAGCCTCCGTTTGTGGAGAGTTTTAGGGAAATAGTTGTCGCTTGTCACAGGAGTGAGGGCTAATTTACATGACAGAAGTCCTTTTCTGTTTACTTTATTTCTCCATATATGTGGACATCTCTCATTTTATTTCCACCTCAGAGATAGCGTTCATATTCTGTCAGCGATTCGTATTCTTCAGCGTTATCCGAAGTTGTCATAGCCAAAGCTGTTGGGACCGCAAATTTACAGGGTTTCTTCGAACTGTTGTATGTGGCCGCGTTAAACTAGATCGACTGTTTTGTGCAGTATTCAGTTGGTTTAATCCCGATGAACAAAAATTGATAATTTTGCCTAAAAATAACTAAAGTGTGAGCCGATGGGTCCGAACGGCTGGCTCAATGATTTGGTCACATTCAAATAAATGGTACATTTCTTTTCAAGAACATAAACGTTAAAATGTAGTTACCGAACAACTAGACAGTATGCCCAGTGCATGTGTCAACCACTGACAAGTCAGTACCAATTTACATTATAAATAGCATCCTGTATAAGGACCTCTAATGTGCTTCCACTGGCCTGTTATCGTGAATTGGGCGACCGAATCAAATCGGACAGAACCTAGAATGTAGGACCAGTCTTCTCGTGAAATCCAGTCTTCGTAAAATCCAGAGCATATCTTGAAATCCAAGGTCACCTCACCAGTGACAGCGGGTCAGTTAACCGTAACTACGTAAATGAGCCAGCCACAAAATGCCTGTGTTATGCTTCTCTCGGTTTAATGACGCAGCAACAAAAATACTTTGATAGTATAGCTGCATTTATGGTGTCATCACACTTGCTTAAATTTATCATTTCCAAGGTAACCCTTATCTTCACTTCACATGTCACGTTTGTTGGAGAACCAGTCAGACTAGTAGACAACAAATACTGCAAGCCGGTGACGGATTTTTTCATTTCCCACATTCTATTCCGATCATTACGACAGAGCAAGCCAAATTTTCAGTTTTCATTAAATGCGTCAGTTTTCTGATTTCTTTTTCAACGTCTGAAAGTTAAATCCACAAACCGTTTTGCATTATAAACATTTGAAATTTCCCGGTAAGTCATCAAAAAGACATCATGAATTTGCATCTTGCATCATCTTTCACTTGCATAAAAATCTGATAATTGGAACATGTTTCTCTCAGAAAAAAGCCACATTTGGATAGTACTGTAGGTGAATAAAATGAAACATCAGTGTTCAGTATGTGACCGGCTTTTATACTTTACACTCTCCACTGCTTCAAGCGCAACGATTCTGAATGTCGTCCATGCTGGCACCTCCTCCGATGAGCCCAGTAGCCTACGCAGTCTCAGTCACCACTAAATAGCAATCGGGACTGTCGCCACAAACATATGACTGTGCACCTGATGTCGTGTTCCATTCATGGCTGATGTAATCAGGGTTTCTCCTTACCTATCGTGCAACTTGAAAGAATAGCTTTTACAATGGCACTTGAAGCATTATAAAAAATGCGTCAACAAAGTTAGGTTTCCCACCCCCCCCCACCTTCCAGTACTTGAGATTTTGGTTGGTTACCATTTTTGGTTACCATTCAACTGATCTTGGAAATAACGCCGTATCAGATGATTGGGCCCAGCTGTCTATTATACATAAGATTGGCTTCCTTTGCAGTATGTCCAAACATCGAACGTTGTATGCATAAAACAGCCCGTCGTTAGGCAGCTTTCGCCTGCCGATAGGCCATTACACGACGACAGGTATACTTTCTTCACGAATGCATGTGCAAAGGCATTCTTTCAGGCACGGTTACCTACAAACCATACCAAGTCTACCACAAACCTGTAATTTAGCTGGATAAAACGACAAATGGATGGTAAGATTTATGATTATGGTTACTAATACTGTCTAAAATATATAAGAGAATCGCCATTAAAAAGAGGGATGCCTGCATAAGAACGGTGAGACCAGAGCTCTTGTAGCTTAGCGTAGCAATGGGACAAAGAGCTAGATCTATCAGCTAAAACAAGAAAGCTACACTGGAATAGGAACATATCTAGACTGGTTATGAATCACAGAGACAAATGCAGCTGGTACGAAGCACGGATTGAGAAACTTTTCAGTAACAAACTAAATCAGGTGGAACAAAATGTCCTTGTCAAAGGTCTCAATTTGCAAAGCAATTGTGCCACGAAAATCGAGTGCTTGGTCAGCTCAGAGGCGGTAATCAAATTTACTGAGCTAGACGAGAACAATTGACGAACAACTTTGTCGCAAAGTCGTTTCAGCCATTACACGCAGCAGGGCAATGAACAGCTCAAAGAATGACGGATAAGTCATCGTCCTGACAGTCACCTGACAGTCATCATGGGCAAATCGGACTACCTAAGCAAAACAAAAGCTCTACTCGAAGATACCACCACCGTTTCCCGTATAGAAAACAAGCAAAACAAAAACCGCGGAGCTGAAAGCGATAAAACTCTCAAGAGAATCCAAAATCTGGAAAAGATCACGAAAGAAGAAAACGAGAGAATTAGAGCTCGGGACTCTAATATTCCACGCTTCTCTGGACTCCCGAAGTTGCGCAAAATGCCCATAACACTGTGGTTTATGGTGTCGTTCCCCGAAACACCAACCTACATGCTTTCAAAACAGCTGCGGAAAAAACTGAACTACCCTACTAATGGATCCCAGTACTCAATCAACAAAACAAAACAGTTCTTAGACAAACTGATGTACAAACAAATCGAAGAAAAGGAAATGGTATCGCTCGATGTGAGCACGCTGTTCATGGTGGTGAACGTCAGTTCAGCCAAAGCAATGACGTGTGAACTGTTGGATAGCCGCGGGCATCCAAGCGATTGCCTAAACAAGGAAGATACGGGTAAGTAGCTCAAACTCTGTTTGGTCACCTATTCTGAAGATCTTTACGAGCAAATGAAGATACACTGATCAGGTTGCTGACTTCAGGATTCTTCGCAGAGATTTCACTGCGGAAGCTGCAACGAGCCACACTTCAGGACATAAATTCAAAATTTTGGATCCTTTACGTGAACGGCGTCTTCGTCGTAACCAAAAGGAAGTAAAATGAAGCGAGCAAAGTAACTACTCAACAAGGCTTCCAACGACACTGAATTTGCAGTGGAGAAAGAAAACGATTCATGGATCCAATCCTGACCTACCATTATAAATAAGCTAGATTTCAAAAGCAGATCTGCGGCTGTATACAAATTTAGCGGTTTGAAACACACTGTAAAACCACTAAATTGAAAATTCAAAACAAAAAATATTTTGCACGAAGTTTGCCAAATAATTGGTTGTTCGGAAACGTTTATTTGGAGATTCTTGGGAAAACGTAACCCAACGAAGTTTAACAAAACAAAGATAAGAGAGACAGATTAGAACCCCTTATTACAAAGATATTTTGGAAGTGACTGCGTAAATTTTACGACGGCAGTCATAACATTCGCGTACAAAAGGAACGAACACACTTCGTGTTGTGACTTGCTGAACGGTCTTGCAAGTCTATATCGGCCCTTGATTTCCTGCTCCGCCCACTATGGTATATCAAAAGGTACGGTAGCTTCAGACAGCCCTTTAAGGAGACAAAGGAAGATTATTACAACTGTAATCACAGAATGTTCCACAAGGTCGTGCTAGAATCTCCGTGAGGGGGCGAGAAGCGTCAAGCAAAAAATGCTCGATCCAGATTGGCAGGCATTCTGACCAATCAGGGCATGCCTTTGTTTGGTCCATAGCCCGCACGTGACACATCCGTCCAATTGATGTGATGTTCGGTTATTAGGGACGGCTGGCCTCCGGACACTTTGCAAGGACTATCGAAACCAGGAGAAAAACTGTAAACAACAAAAAGCCCGGCGTTATTTTCAAAATCTGATGTAAGGCTGCGATGGACCAACATCGAGAAATCCACCAACCAGAACGTACGAACACCAATTTGAAGATAGATGGCATGACTAATCCTCACTCTTCTCCATACAAAAAGATGAGAAGGGATATATATTCAACTGGGACATTGTCCATATTCTTGTTCAATTTAGAACAAGTAACGGAATTGAATTTATGAGGCATAGTACCCAGCTAACAAACCCATCAACAGACACTGTGAAATCGACCCAATCTACAAAGTACTCATGAACAACGAATTTTGGAGCACCCAGTAAGGGGACACAAAAGCCCGGATAAATGTTATGTCCACAGGAACCCACACGCAAGCCGAAAATGAACCGGTAGAGCAGAACAACAAATGAAAGCTACCTCAAACAATACTATGCCCCATGAACAAACCAAGAACAAAACCACAACAAAGTGGCAAAAGGACCAGTAGAATCAAAGGAAGTAAACCACATGTGTATATAAAACATACTATGAAACAATCAAGTGGCAAAATGATCAGTCGGAGCGCAACATAACGGAAGAACAAAATGGACCAACCGGAAAAAATGGAGAGAACTACCAAAGTGGAGAGGCTTAACGAGTCAGCCGGATGCAAGATAATCAGGCCAAGAAGTTATCCAAATTCCAAAAGTACCAATCAAATTACGCACCAACAATCATGTCGCAGTTATCAAATGCCTTTCAGTGGCAATATAAGCTCAAACAAAAGTGGAGGAATTGCTAATCCAGCTGCGCATTGACGAAGCCCCCTCGCATGTTAGCGAAACGTTTGCAAACCAACTGACAAGCTCGTTGAACAAATCAAATGTCACCTGATCAACAGCCCATTCGTTTACTTACTGGGTCCATGCTTTCAACCATCCAATGTAGTGTGTACTAGAATCGGCTGTTATGGACGTGGTTTCTGCAATCATTTCTACGACATGATATCCTCATATGATAACATTCATTACACTACTAATGGTCAGTCACTTCTGGTCAGCTGCGGGCTTCTGACGTAAATAACTATTTTGCCGTTACTTCGTTAAAGAAAACTCTATAATCCCGGAGCAGATGGGCTCGTTAACTGCTGCACGAATTCGGCACTTTCTGCGGTGAGATCTCGGTGAAATGGCGGAACTCCTTATTTATATGCTACTTCTTTTTTAAGAGGAACCAAGGAAATAAGTCCCAGAGTTCAAGTATTTTTTTACGAAAAACCCATTTGGCACTTGTCAGATGCGAACACACGCAGAGTGGTGTTGCTAATCGGGATCGACCATAAACCCTTTCAGTCCGGTTCACGTGCACGCGCTTTTTATGAAAGGACTTCGGTGTAAGAAGACCACTGGATTATTCCGTTGACTAAAACTCGTTTTCCGAATCCGGTACAACAATTTTCATGACAAAAGCTCTAATGTAGTACATTAAAATATGCGCTTTAAAATCAAGCAGTTTCATAAAATATTTTCCTGGTAGTGAAAAGATTATAAGATCGTCAAAGTATCCCAAGCGGCTGGTAAAAATATACAGTCATTCTTCAAGCGAATAACACCAACTTATCAAAACTTGAATCGTAATCCACTAGAGAGTTATACTGTATTTAACTGAGCCTAAATCCTGAGATAGTCCTGTGGCAAATCCATTCAAAGTTTATTTACTCAGGAAAGCTCCCTATAGACGAAATTTTCTTCGTTCTTTCCCATTTGCCCTACAATTTATCTACAGCCTAACCCAAAATCTTGGAAGACTTCATTTAAGGCAACTGCTGGGATTAATTACCTCTTTGGTTCCCGAACAGGGCTGATGTTGGAGCAACCAACAGCACCCAATAGCAATCAGTTATTAGGCATGTCTTCAGTACCGGCCGCTTTATATCTACTAAAGCCTTCCCATTAGAGTATGATGTGATCACGATGTGATGTAAATTATTAATCTTTACTCACGTTACATGGAACACTCGCCACAGGCCACTGCTAAGCGTTCAAATGTTTTCGTCCAGTCGTGGTAAGCTGGTCTTGGTCTATGGGTTAATGTACAAAAATAATAATGAGTAATCAAGTTTCTTATGTCTTCAATGACGAAAGGTGTGTATGCTGTTTCATAAAAACCGCTAGCAACCCGTGTGATGATTCGAATAAGTACGGTCGATACAGAAGTCCACAATGGTGACCGCCTAACTTCTAGGCGACGTCTTTGACAGTATCTGCTCGCTGCGTTTTGACTGTGAAAGAAGTCCCGGTTCAAATTTCACCCTGTGTGCAAAGCCAAGCTATGCCAAAACTACACGAAGCACCCCACATCTGTTTCATCTTTATTGAGAAGCATCAGCTGTGTGACAGAAGTGTCGTGACTCAGGGTTATTCCTTTCACATCGTTCCGTTTCGCACTCCATATCTTCCGTATGTTACCCAGCTGTTCCAAACGTCAGTTAATATTTGACAGTATTTTCCCAGTATTTTTTCACTTAACACAGTAGTAGCTATTTTGCCTTTTATTATTTGAAGCAATAAAGTTTAGGGCTGAATAACTCTTTAATAATATATATCTCCACGTTGAAGAAAGGCAATAGTGACAACGTTATGAGAAACCTAAGTCAAAACACAGCGTACTGGAATAACATGTTATAGTTCGGCATTTCAGTTGCCGTGAGCAACCTTTTTCAAGGATTTTTACAATCAGTTGAATACGGGTCAAGTGCAGCGCTATTTAGGTTTGCTATCATGTCTTCTGATTGGGGCTCTCCTGAGATCAGTTGTCAGTCAAACGGGCAGTTTTCGGGTCGTTGGTGAATCGTGTCAAGAATCTATGCTCGGATGATTCCATACGAGCAGATGAACGGAAACGACTCAGTAAGGTATTACAGCAAAGTAAGTACCCCTTGGGACTCATCACCTAACAAATGGGGAAAATGATCTCTCGAACAACTGAGACAGGGGGATGAAAACTCGGTGGTCACCGTGAGAATGTTTCATAGAAATGTCACTTCAGGCCCCAGTCGGAAATATTTTCAGATTACGATAAGAGCATTCTTCAGTTCTACACCTAACAACAACCTATCGTGAGAGCTAAGGACCCTATCCAACCGAAACACCGAGCAAACTGCGTCTATCGAATTCCCAATGCAGAATGTTTATCCAAATACACAGGCAAGACAGCCAGGCAATTTCGTGCGCGAATCACGGAGCCCAAACGGCATACACAAATGCTTTCAGGAACACACCAATCAGGAGACATGATAGTAGACCCATATAGAGCTGCACATAACTAGTGTTCAACTGATTGTAACAGTCCTTGAAGACGGCCGGCTAGGGCAATTAAAAGTTCGGATTATAACATTTCATTCCACTGTGCTGTGTTTTGGCTTTAAACTTTCTGTATTATACAACATATGGCGCTCAATTTGTGCACCAGGATCCGAGCCTAGTTTTTTTCGGAAATCCTAAGTAATAATGATGTACTTCATCCGCCGCATCAAAGATGTCCCCCAATTTCCTGGCAAGTATATCTCATAATGTGCTGAAAGTATGCAACTGATACTTGTGTAAAATTCACTCTTAATCCGAATAATCTACTAATCACCTGATTATAATACCATTAAGTATCCATCTCGGCAGGCATATTATCTCGGATGAGTAGGTTTACGCAAAGAAACAATTGCCGGATAAATATACTGACACAAAAATATTGACACAAAGACCATGAAAGCACCACATTCAGAAAAATATCAAAACGATAATTTTATTAGCTGTTTTGCGAGAAGGTGAAAATATCTTGCTCAGCTGGAGTAAATAAATACCCTTCATCATTCTCTCAGGTGTTCCCATTCGGAATTGAACAATGTAAACACGACCAGCTAAACACAATCCATCCTGCCTGGAATAATTAGTAAATAAATTAAATCTGCGTTTCTCTAGTTGAAGTAGTTGGTCTTTGAAATGCATTGGTGTATTTGTGTGCAATCAAAGCAATCAGAGCAAACAAACAGCACATTCAGATACTTAGTAAGCTGTTCCTGTTTAAAAACTATGTTATCAAAGTTAACAGACTCGTTTTTGTTTGCAGAGAATGACACTACTGTCATGCATGTTAGAGCGCAATTGGGCACGTCAGGCATGAGGAACCAGACGGGTTCTACCAATTCCAAAATTGTGCACCCGGTCCAGCCTTTGTTGTCATTATGGGAATTTGTTAAGTTTGCATATAAAGAATACCTTGCATTTTTAAGACAGTAGGTGACAGATAGAATGATTTTCGGGGATAAATTTACTGCCGTATATACTTAAATGTACCACAATCTACGCAACAGGTGTCTTGGTTGAAATAACCGAAGTGACCATCTTCAAGCAACAATTAATGGGTGTTGGATGTTGGCGTAACAGACAGACAAATCTAGCGATTTTATGCGAGTCGTGATTGGTTGGAGTCATGTCATATAGGTTGCGCTCATGGCTATGTTGTTCGCGTGCGTTCGGCAGTTAACGGTTGACGCCACCTAAACTGAGCTCCACTTGCATTTTTGGTAGAGCAAATATAGGGATCCTACGAATGAAAGAGAGGTTGTAAAATTCAACCTTCCATTTTCTTATCCATCACTGAATAAATAGTCTCTTACTAGCCTAAACCTAAACATTTCTCTTTTACGATACAGATTCACCGCTCGCATTCTTGTTTTAAAATACTGATAAGTTTTTGTGGGGTATAAGCTGTTGTTATTTCCCCGTGATAGTACTTATGCACTATGACTGTTGCCATGATCAGTTCAAGATGAGAACCAAAGTACTATGTGGTCAATTTGTCGGCTGTGCGCAGCTGACGAATGTGCAGTATAATGCATGGTTACGTATGCCGTTTAAATGTGGATTATATTTACATATCATAGCTACTCGTAAGGTAGGTACTGTTGGTGATTACCAACATGAAGTAGCTGTCAGACACACCCAATATATGTGGGGCAGCTTTTGCAAGAATTAAAGGGGAATTCAAATTTCATATTATCTAAATTATCCAATGAAGACTTCCGATGCCTCTCACATGCTACAGCATATACATACAACTACGTACATATTTCATAAACTGTTGAGCGTTCACATCTCACCTGGTAAATACGGTTTCTAAATTTATCCCGAATATCAAAGTTGTGTTGCCTGGCTTCTAGAACAACCTACACGTTATACAAGTGATTTTGAAATACACAGAAAACATTTTCTTCCTGTGCCTAATGAGACTCTCAGCTCTACCCGCACGTACACATCAAAAAATGTTGAGCCGGAAGCGTGGAAATGGAAAACACACGGTGCGCAATTATCAGCCAAAGGTGATCTAATTACTGAGCACACACTTCAATCCAAAAAAACAGCTGACTTAGGGTAGATAAAATATTTAAATTTGATCACATCTGTTCAAGACCGGTCAAAGAAACGTGTACCAAATAACTGGTTACAATGTATTATATTATTGAGTGCCTACAGTGCTTATTGATAGGGTTCCCGAAGTCAGGGTTTGATAAATTAACCGATATTTTGGTTACATTTATAAAACATAGGGAGAATCAGAGGTAGGAGGCCAAAGACTTGCTAATTATTTTCCGTTTTATGGAGGGTTTATGACTTGTTCACCACTGCACACTATTCAGTGTGGTTATCTGTAGAGCTAACCTAGTTAAGTCTTAAATTAGATTACCAGTTTGGAAACCAGACTAATTCGTGGATGACAGGAAACAAATTGTCCATAACCCCTCAGTACAGATGTAGACTAAATTATGTTGATTGTGTTACTTTTCCACTCATAATTCACTTTATTTATTTTTTAGACAGAACAGCTGTGAGAGAATTATCAAAACTTGCAGTATTGTCTTGCAACGTTTTGGTATTGCGTGATACGTACAACACATTTGGTTAAGTTTTCAATCCAGTCATTAGTATTTGTCATTGTGAATAGGTGTTCCGTTAAAATAAACTTGGGTTCCCAAGTTCTCAAGCAAACTACCT
>SJOL01006399.1:4619-46374 GCA_004794785.1 Opisthorchis felineus | reverse complement strand
CTGGTATACTGGATGACAGAGTTTCAGTAATTGTACCAAGCTCTAGTTTGCACCTTGACATTTTGACGCCGGTTAACCCAAGTGATGTACTTGTGAATTTCTAGTTAGCTGCGCAATCAAAACGAGAAGTCTCCTCCCAGTTCTCCAGGACTATCGTATTACCTCATTTTTTGTTCAGCTCTGTCATACCCACAAGAATTTTGGCACGCTGGTCGCTTTGGCATCGTCCCTTCTGTTCACCCTCCTGTCTTGTTCCAATGGTGTTCGATGCGACAGGCTCATCAGGAAACGGATACCAGCCCACCATTTTTGCTCCTATGGGTGGTGGCTTGCCCTCGCTGTCATCCATTTGAGTGTCACCTCCCAAACGTATGAGAGGCCTCGCCACCAAATATCACTGGTTTAAGTTGCCTGGTTGCCCGTATGTCCCTATCTAGTTGGTTTGCATTGCAAAAAATTCGATTCTATTGAGTTGTATTGTATGGCCAACCGTGATGTGTTGGACTGCATCTTATACCACTTTTTATTTGCGAATCTTTACACCTAGTAGACATAATAATGTCCAGCTCTATTCTAGACCATCCGGGGCGTTAAGCCTCTAAAGGTGAAAGGGGGACAGGACGAGGTGCGTAATGGCTGGCACTGGCTGATCATACGCGTACCTTGGGTGTTTTTCTGTGTGGTGCAGGCTACCAGGCTTGTTTTCGCATAAACTGTGGTTCCTAATTGTCAGTTTGTCCCCACTTGAACTGAAAATTTTAGGCCACCAGATGAGCACTTTAATGGCCTTAGAACTGCTGTGTCCTTTTCATCGTCCGCCCTTGTTCTCTTTGAAGTACATCAGGCATTTGGGGTTCAGATGGATGAGCACTCGGTTAACTAACCGCGTATGTCATAACACTTCACGTTCTGGAACCATCAGCCTAGTTTCTGTGCAGATCTCCAACCAAAATTTCAAAGCCTGACCCCAGTTTAATTTTGCGCTGCACGTGGATCGATACCCTGTGTGAACATCGTTTTTTGTCCTCACCAACCTCAAACAATTGCTTGATTTTCAAGCAAATCGTACTGAAAAATCATGCTCTCTTGTTTTGTTGATATAATCCTGTGGACTTTATTTCATGCTTATCTTAAGCTAACCCTCCAAGCACTACTTAGATGTGTTAGGTGGTAGACCCAAAACTAATTACGTATTAATCGCTGATAGCGCAAACAAGAAATTGCAGTGCATCACCTGTAAAAATCTTCCGGAAGAAATATCAATGCTTGATTGAGAGATAAATGAGATGAGTACAAACACCGATGATAGACAGGTTAATGGGTTTGAAACAGAGCGTCATCAACTGATTGCCTACGGTGTATTGGAAGGCGGAATATAAGCTACTACGCAAACAACAGCATATCTCACTGCTTCACTGAGATGTTATCCTTGAATGGTTCTGACTCCATTTGGCGGAAAAAAGTTGAGTAAAGCACCAAATTTATTTCACTGCATCTAACGGCCTAAATGCAAGAAAACTTTAAATCCTCCCTCCTAAAAACTGAAATTTTTTAACAAAAAATTTAAATTTATGGCTTCATTTTTGTGCCATCTCATGCTCCAGAAAGCACCCACAAGAGCCTCCATTCCCATATTCTTCCATATGATACTAATTACAAGGTGACAATTGTACAATGGTCTAAAAATTGCTGTAGACCTTAAATATATCGGGAACTACTTCTTCACATCTTGACTGCCATCCCAAACGAAACATGAGGTGATCGTTATGTGGCGCATTCTGTCACATGATGACAATTTAGTTCAGTCGACGGGTATCAACGTCTTAACTAACCTCCACACAGTCAAGTTTAGTTAATTTTTTGAACCGTAAAAACGAAACCAGCAGTGCTCACGATGTACATTAAAGCGGCTTTGTACGGCTGCTTCATTGACCAGGCATCTACTTTGCAAAATACCTACCTCAAAGCCGATGGAAAAGTAGATTACATAGGATTTTCGAAAGCAACCAAACTACGAAAAGCTGCTTCCAACCAAGATGCGGACCAAAGTGGAAGCTACCATTTGAATCAGATAGCCATTCAAAGCAGTCGACGGTTAAATGACTGATGCTGGTAACCACTCCACACACTGTAGTCATTCGAAAAATGTGATCGGGTCTTTGTAATCTCGTTAATGAGGTGACAAGTCAAACTCCAGCTATCCTCACAATATTATCCCTGTTGTTCTCAAAAATATGACACTACTTAAATTAATTAAGAACGGCATTGGCAGAAAGTTATGGAAATTGACATTTTTCTCGCCATGTCGAGAACATATGTTTAGGCGCAACTTAGTCATAATGGTTACCATTTCGATGGAGTGCTAGCTCGGAATTCAACCTGGAATGTTAAGCACTGATCTGACGCCTGAAGTTTACCTACTGTAGACATTATAAAATTATACGGGAGAAATTGGACTTGAGCATTGCTGACGGGTTTGTTTTAAACTTTATTCAAACCCCATGTGCCTCAAAAGGTTTATCATCATCGAAGTGTTAGGATATTGATTCAAAAGTTGGTGCTTCTTGTAAGTCGCGTAGTTTTCGGCCAAACGCATTATTTTTCTCTTAGACTTTTGTAAGTGGTTCGATAAGAGTCCACAATAGTCCTTTTGAAAAGCCTGAAGTGACTTCGCAAACTGTTGATTACCTGTTACATTCTATCGTAATTACTGGCTACACGTTTTAGTTTCCCAAAACTGAGTGTCAAACGGGAAAAATCATCTAAGAATTTCTGAACAGTTTGCGCGAGGAAAAACTTTCTTGTAATGCTTTGTCCTACAACTGTGTCAAATATTTCATTCAGTCGACTTTCAAATCACACAGTCCATCATAGGGCAAAATTAAAAATGTGTATTACTACTTGTTTGCTAATTACTGAAATGAGAAGCAAACTACAACATACCATCCCATGCTGATGGCATATTTCCAGTCATTTGATCACTGTTTCTCCGGTGTTCACATTAGGCGTTGAAGCATCTTTTCTACAGGCCTTGGTGGGTACGCTATATATATATATATATGTATATATATATATATATATCCACGACCTGAAGCTGCCACATTGACTTAGTGGTCAGGCTTCAGTGCTGTATTGACCCCGCAATCTCCACTAGTTGTAACTCACTTAAGTGGAGCTAACACGTTAGAAAGGCCCAGAGAAATGTTCCCACAAAAAGTGCCGACTTCTCATGATACAAAAAACTGGATTACCTTGCGATCTGGAGGTGAATGTCCACTGTTTTCTGGGACATGGGTGTGAGGAGAGTAAAGTGTTTTCCGGGTAACCGGTATAAACATAGTTGTGGGACAAGCAATGCTGCTTATCCCAATTAATGATGGGATAGTAAAGGTCGGCTACAGAACGGATGCATTCTGATTTTCCAGCGGTATATCTCCACCTTCAATACAGTATCCAGTAAGATAGAAACAATTTTAAAGATCAAGAATCCAGTTATGGTAAAAGTCGCCTGCTTCGCGCGGATAGTAGGAGGCAAAATTTCCTGCCTTACTCCCTCGGGCTGTTTAAGCCCGAAAAAAGACCAGACTAAACAGTTAGAAGATTTCTCTTCCATGCACCTGTAGTTGCAGATCACATGAGTCATAGTCTAATGGATGAAACAGCTTCAGGATAATGCCTATCTGATTCCGGCAATGTTTTTCAAATTTTTTGTTGCCTACGACTCAACAGTGCTATATTCAGATGAAAAAATTACAAGTTCCAGGATCCACCGTCGGAATTAAAAAGACCTGCACCTTAAAGGGACGTCCTGGTCACTTCGAACGATTTTGCTGCTCGGGTTGGCTAGCAATTAAAAATCGCAACGAAGATACCGCGTCCACTTTTAATTAGACCGAAGAATGATAATGGTTAAAGACTACTAAGGATATGTGCAAAGCTCAAACTTTCACCAAAAAGCACAATTTAGTAGTGAAGAGACATTAACTGCCACCTGAACGCATTCAAGAAATAGACACGAACACCAAACTAACAATAGCAGTATACGATAAGAGAACTTCTTCATATACTATCAAAGGGGTGTTGCGTGAAAGTGAATGCATTAAGGGTTGCTAGTCTGTGAGCTCTAAAATTCGCGCTGCGCTTAGAAAACTGCAACGTTGTGAACCAAAAGGAAACCCATTTAGGCTGGATGTACACAAACTAAAGAACAAGTAAACTGTATCAAAGTTTGCGAGTTTCTTCGCATAGTCTGGTGGAAAGTCCAGTCCCAAACAGACCCGAAAAACGGTAGTTCAGATGCGGTGGAAAAAACCTTAAGCAAGAACGGAGAGAGGATTTGATTGGTGGGAATTACTCAATAGTATCCACTCACAGTCGCCAGAAGTGAGAATCCTCAAACAAATGAATTATTCATCGGACTAAAAGAACTTTGTACACCGAAAGTCAAACATTTTCTTACGTGGAAGAAGACAAACAAGCCGATGAAAACCTCAACCGCCATAACTGACTTTTTTCAGCTAGGAAATAGCACATTTTACCGTTACTTAGCTAGCCGGGAGATGTTGATTTGTGTTATATAACCGAACGGACAGAAGAAGGATATCTGATTCTGTTTTATGTGCGTTTTTGCACGTTTTGAGCAAATTTCCTTGATTTGGAACAAACAGACTAGAATTATATGGAAATTCAACACTGATCACACTGTGGACAGATTAAAACCCTCTCTTAATTGCTTTTGAAGAATAATTTGTTAGTTATCTACAGCTTTCGGAAAGGCAGAGGGATTTATCCTCTTGCTTCTACATTGTAGTATGCAGCATATGACATCAATGCTTGGTTTGCCTCCTTTTAATCTCTGAAATGCAGCTCTTCAGGTAATAATCAAAACGTTCAGTTGCACTTCAAAATATACACTTTGTCGAAATCTCCTAGCTTGAGAGATAATAATATTTCGCCTATTTTTTTGAGTCGCAACAACGAAACATTTTACTTTGATGGGTGACTACGGTGGACAAAGTGTGATGACCAGATAAAGCGACAAAGCATGATTCGTTTGGGGACAACTTGCAGTTTCTACAATAGTGGAAAAGCCTAAATCAATTTTCTACACACATCTTTGTGCCCCGGGTTCTAATCAACGTCACTCACACAGAACCTTCTTTGTTGTTCTGATTACTAATATTTTACTTTGGATTTCCGTTCATCTGCCCACCCCTATATGGAAAGTCATAATGGATCACGCTAAATCATATCCAGGTTTCTCCTGACCTTCTCCGTATGGTTGCAATAAGTATGCATATTCAAAGTTAGGCACCTTAAATTGTTTGGGTCATTCGCGGCCATGAGTCGCACTGTGGATTCACTCGAGTCGCTCTGAGCAAAACGTCCGGTTTCTAGTGTGACACATTGTGGGCATCTTCGTTCTTCTTATTGCTATATTTAGTTACGTTGTTATATTTGGCACTCGGTTCTCAGGATTTCAACATCTGCCAGAGCTTTACACGACTGATTTTTGTTTAAAAATGAAATAAAGATAGGCAAGATTACAACCGATTCTTTGGTAGGTATGCGGATAATAAAAAATAAAGCTTTCTACCGATATATCTAATGCAAAGTTATAATAGTATGGATGTTCAAAGGGTAGTGAGTTGTGTACCACAAAAACGGTGCCGTTATCCTGAACGCTAGATACAGTTTGTTCAGAAAGATAGCCATTACAGCCTTCCTTAAGAGTGTCTCTCATTGAAACCTGACTTTTAATTCAAAATATTCCAACGTTGAGGTATGGCATGATAGAGCTTTCTAGACTGATATTTTGGTAACGATACAATTACAATTATCCGTTTTTACCAGAAGATGATTATTGTCTTTGGACTGTTCAGCAACTAAAAAAGCAATGATATCTCCGCGAGCACCTCTTGCCTGCGAGGCATGTGCTGTACCAGCAGGTTTGTCCTGGACACCTGTGCCATTGCGTCTCACATTTGTGCACCACAACAACAATTTGTTCAATAACTGGTTTTGCTTGATATCGCACGGCTTTCACAGTCTTCGAAATCGCATATTTGACTGCCGTGACAGTAGTCTGTCCTACATTCAATAAAAAGTGAAAACCGTCGGGAAACTGCCCATTAGCTTTGCATGGTGTGCCGATTTAATCCGAACAAACAAGGTAAAATAAAATAAGACAAACAAAAGTAGACAACAGTTTAATTTCATTAGGATGAATGCGCTTCTGCAAAGACATTTGGATTTCAACGTTTTTCCGCAAAATTCTGCGGAAACAGTCATTTGATCGGACCACGGAATCGTTAATCCTGGCAAAGCACAGACAGCTGTCTAAAATAACAATAGTGCTCACCATCACAGTACAGCACAAACATGTATCAAAATTGTCTGCAGATGGGATCAGTGATAATGATACATGTAAACGTCCCCCAAGAGAACTGCGGAAAGCCAAATGATCCCTAGAAAACTTGTTCAAATGCAGAAAACTTACAGGCAAATAACTAAACCCTAACAGAAAATCTTGCTCGAAAATTTCGGGAGAACCACGTTTGACAGCAAGAAAGCGGATAAGCAATACCAGCCCCACAGTAAAAGAGGAGCGGTAAACAAAGTGGACTGAAAAACACGGTGCCATCAGAAAACTATAAAATCAAACGAAGGTTAGGTCAACAAAGTCTGATATGCTCATATTAACGGCAAAACTAGCCCGATTGTAGGGAGTACACAACATCCAAAATATCCCATCTCGACAGCGAAAGCCATCTGTATAGGCTAAATGATGGGAACGACACGCTTGCGGCCATAAAATAGGCGTCCGCATGCAATGTTCCCCCTTCTATGTTGAGTCCAAATGCGCTCTCATTTCTCATAACCTGCAGGCCACTGCCAGCGTAGCAGTCACACGCAAACCTCCTCCAGGCACCACTTAGACACTGTTAACCCGTACCGTCACACAATAATACTTACCAGGTTGCTGGCCGAGTCCCGCCAAGCCTGTTTTGCTGCACAAAACTGTCGACGCTATTACGGCATCAATCATTTTACTTCTAGAGTTAGTCCGATCAAAAACATAGTTGTTGTATTCAACCTATAGGTTTTTGGTTCTGCTACTGAGGATAGCAAAACGACATTGCTTTGCCCATTCCCCACCCCAGTTAAAAGTTTATAACTAAGCTCCAGTTATTTTTTACTTTTAATTCATGCCTCCACAATATTCGCAAGCGATAACCATCCAAATTCCAGTTCTACATCAAACACTCACATTCTGCTGGAGATCTCTCCACTATCAGAGGACCATCTGCGTAGAGATTTACACCCATAAAAGTGATCAGGACTATATCCTCTCTATGAAATAAGTAGAAAAGATTATGTTAACATAACGTTATGTATTTTTTGCAGGAGAGCTCAGGTGAATTTAGTGCTGCAAGCACAGGGTTTTCATACTAAATTTAAAAGAATTTTCATGGTGATAAAAAGAAAATATTGCGATACTCATGAACATTTTGGTTGTTTTCTATAGACGTGAATTTTGGAAATGCACTATTATTTGTCCTCCCCATTTCAACAAGATCAAGTGCCCTTATAAGACGTTTTTATTAAGTACCATTCCTGTTACACCCAGGTGACGTTCTTAAGTGATTATTGTGAACTCAAACATACCAGGGATACTATAGTCTTAATGGAATTAGAAATAAAGTGGATTCATTATGAAACTTCTCATATTCGGATGTAAAAGGAGTCCTTCATAATCTTGTTTCATTCCTGCAGAGGTCAGGTATTATGGCGCTCTCCAGCAGACTAAGTTTCCTAACACTTCGGCCTTTGGTCTCTTTCATCTGTAGGTGTAGATATACTACTTGGTTATTCAGGGTAATCACCACTGTTTATGCCGATTTATATTTGCAATTCGTGCATCTTCTCCCTGAATCCCATAGAATTGGCGATAAACTAGTTACTAAGACGAGGTGCTGTAGTTTACGTTCACATACATTCAGTCCATTCACAACTCCCGTGCCTCTAGATACGGAAATAATAATATGTGGTTAACATAATGACTGATGTCCTCTGTCTCACAATATGGTAACGACCAAGGGACACAGTAACTAGGTTACCCCTTTAAATCACATTTGTTTCGTTACAATGGCTAAAAGAGCACCGAAATTATGTAGAATGTCGCATTACACTTTAATGGGTTTTTAGGATTTGTGTCTGCTCCAGCTGAGTAGCTAAGCGGTCACCCACTATTTAGGAAATCGTCTACAGTATTTCCTCTTTGGTCTCGGCCTCTTTGCTTTCACTCCATCAGTATTCATTTTAGGCAAGGTCTAATTGAGAACAAACGAACGCCTGAAGTCTGGTATCCTAAACATGTCTTGCTCTGTAAATAACTCGACATTACATCGAGGCATATCATGTTGCCTTGCAAATTCACCACCAGACGAATTATGTACACATGTGTATTTATATGCAAGTTCAACTCACTGGGGACAAATAGTTGAAGTTACAGCTGTTTGCTTCATTTTGGCAAATCGAAGATATTCAGCCAGATTAACTTTCATATAAGGACAAGGATTATCAACAAATCCGTTTGTCGCATTAAATGTGACACGTTTTTCAGGCGTAAAAGTTTGAATTACGCTTCCAGTTCGGAAGCTCCTAATACACGCCAAAAATAGTATGTTCCCAGTTCTAGTTAACAAACTCAAATCATTAAAAGTCAGTAGCTGACAAAATCTATGGGTTTATTCATCCCGTTGTCTTGACAACCAGTTCAGTTGTTGATAATACTTGATGTTGAGCTTGTGCTCCAGTCAGCACAGGTTTGTTTTGTCTGTCATGGCAACCAATATGAAGCGTGATGTTGTAGGCTTTTTTCAGATAAAAGCAAACTCCAGAATCAATAAATAGCTGGATATATCTCACCAACTGTGCGGCATTTTGATGTTTCTCAACTTGCGTGATCTAAGCAATCAAAACTGAGTGAAACTTCAGCCTGCGTGAAGTGCGACCAATTACAGTCCATGCGGTTTCCAGCCCTTTTTATCTCATAGTCCCCTAATAATCTTAATATACAAGGATATGTTCGGACGGTTGTGTTTCTTGTCATCCTATTAGTTCGGCAACAGATTACTTATTGGAGATGAAAGTCTATTAAGATGCTTAGTCTGCCCACATATATTTTATTCTATAGTGCACTTTAAACTTTTTGCTAGTTAGAGGAATCGGAATTTGATTATTGTAACAAAATTACTGAACGACTCGATAGAGAATTACGTAGTAAAACTATAATAGTGTCAAATACACTCGTTTGCAAATCAATTTTGTTTTCACGGGACACAAGTGAACCTCTCGTTTATAATATCCTCCAGCTAAATATGCTGCGCAGAGGCCGCCAAATGTTTCAGTTGGTACGATATTCGAGATATCGCACTATATTTTTCATAGAGGAAACTACTCACAAGGTTGCTGAAAACTCTTCGGCAGCCCACAACCGGTTTTGCTCTTTTTGAGGATCATTAGGTAGGCGCAGTCCCTGAGTTTCCGTCGACTTTATGTTCTACTTGAACCTAAATTGGACTGATTTCGGCAAATACACTCGTTCTGCAATCCAATTTGGTTTTCACGGGAGACTCAACTGAATCTTTCGTTTATGATGCTCTCCCGGCCAATTTCCTACTTTGGTGGCATGAAATTAAGGTCACACTCACCAGTTATTAGCTGCCACGAACGCAGATTCCGACACAATTCACAAAGTCAATTTCCGCAACCCTTAAAAAATTCAAAAATGACGATGATCATACAATTACACCCCAGTGTGAAAGCGTATCAAAATATACTACAACCAAGCGTCTTTTTAAACATGTGTGCCAGCGCTGACAGATCGCTGCGCAGTTTCTAGTGCGGGTGCGGTAAAACGATGATGAATTAGTCTTAGGTGTATTAAAAATGAACATATTTGACTAGTTAGGCTGAGGTTTTTTCAGGTGTGAGCTCATAGTAACAAATAAGACTTAAAAATGAAACCCGTAATGCAGATGCGAATGGATGCAGGTTAAAGAACAACACACAGTAAGTTGAAAATCAGCAAACTATATAATACAACACAACAGTACACGTAGTATCAAAGGATGTACGCGCCTTAGTGTGATTCCATGTTAGCAATCTCCCTACCCATAGTTGTCCTTGCTCACTCACGACATTTCATCTGAAGCCACCGTGATCTTTGCGGCACACCCAAATTACTGGCTTCCTCGATTCAGTCATGTAGAAGTTGGATGGATTGTTCTAGTTACCCCAGTTTTTCCGAATAGTCATAAAGGTTGAGAATAGACTGACCGTCTACTTTCCACAGACTCACCCTACGAATCCCAAAGTTTCATTTATTGATTCTGAAGGTTTAGTGGGATGAAATGCAGGAAAGTAGGGGATTTCAGCACAAGCGTACTAAAAGGCTAGCATACATAAATCTGGCAATGGACCACTCAGTCTGTTTTCTCCACGGGTGTTTGTTACGCAGTTCTGACAGTCATCTAAACCACGATCAACTCCACTCTACAGTTGTTTTACGTTCCGCACACAATAGATGCAGTAACACTCCTTGAAGGTTACACAACTTTCCAGTGGTGAATTCCTTCGTGAATCCCGAGATGTAATGAATAACTACTTGCAACCAATGCTCTTGAACCAGTGCATCATAATATCCCCTCTTAAATGGAAATATTTGTGTCCACCAAGCACAATATTATAACTCCTCGAATAAAACCTTTTCTCAAAATTCATTGAGTTGAAAAGACTTCAGGCCACTTACAATACCTATCAGCATACCACGATAGTCTGTACCAACCGTGGTGACGCGCCTTTGTAGACTCTGATCATCCCACCCGATTGGATGGCATGCTTTTAGGCTCATCGCAACAACAAGCGCACCACAACCTAGAACTTACCGTTTACATTTAAATGACCAAAAATTTGAATCACAAACCACGACGTCCCACAAAGCCTGCAGAGTTATGATCAGAAATTAAGTTGCTATTTTTTCCAAGGACAATTAATGTCCATCCAAGTTGGACAAACTACTGATGCGGCTGTTGTTTTTCATTTTAGATTCGAAGTTTAAACGCACAATCCTAAGTCATCAAAAAATTAATTCGTAACCATTCGACTGTTGCTAACTCAAAAGACTTCCTAGGCCACATACAAAGCTAAATACTTGACCTGCCTCAGCAGAAGAGCATGCATCAGGAACTCAACTGTGTAGTTGCCCTGATCCTAATACACTGCTAGGGCCATCACAAAGATATGCCTGAACATTTGCAGAACAGGTAAAACGTTGTGGAGGAAAATTGTCAGTGTTTAAATGTTTATTTCGGTAACATGTAGGCAGATTCAAGGTACGGTAACGTAATACAAGTCAAAATGATGTAACATGAATACATGGTGCATGTTGTTCGGTGTGACAAATTATTCTAAGTTAGTTCGGTCTGAATTGGGTTTGCGAGAGTATAGCAACTTTCCGGAGGCGTTTTCCTGGGTGACAAACAACCCTTCGCGGCACTAGCTATAAATGATGGTTTTCTGGTTAGAAAGCACTTGATGAATCAGCTTTTGGAGGACACACTGCAAGTATATTCCTTTGTCAAGCGTAGGCCACTGTCTGCGGCATCATGGCTGGCCGACCACCTCGTATACGGTTGTTAGGCGCGTGTCAACCATGTCAATGTTTCATCAGCGACATCCATCTCATAACCGGGTCCGTCAGGCCACACTCCCATCACCGCGACGGACTCCACGATCGGCGCGTAGACAACGGAGGATGACCCTTGGCCATAAGATCCCTGTCATTGACCTCTATCCTTCAAAACGAAGGCTGGTCAACTAAAGTTGTCCACCACGGATACGGTCTCGTGGTTTTGGGAGATGCGGACCATTGCCAGATTGCTCCAGCCCTCTGCGTAGGTACCGGACGTACTAGAGCAACGCGGCACGGAATTGTTCACTGTGTGCAGTAATCGTCCATCCCGGAGGAACCAGATGATTGGAGTCTTCCAGTAGTTTATTTTGCACACAGTAAAATCATCTTGCTTGCAGATATCTGACCAATACTAGAACGAAGATCAACTTACTTTTATAAAGCGCTGGTAAATTTTTTTGCTGGCTGCTTAGCACTGATAGAGGCAAACGCACTCGATTTATTATGTGCCTGCCGTATTCTCAGCTGCTAGCAAGGATTCCGCCGATTGCTTGCCGAGTTTTCATTGTAGCCGACGTCCACTTTAGTACTTTTGACATCGAGTTCCAATATCACCACGACGTGCTGACCAGCACATTTCACCAGCTTGGATCTTTGTGAATACAAGCTGAAGGTCCAAGACGTGCGATCGAATCACATAAACAGTTCACTGTTTACTATAGCTAAATCGCCTAACGGCTGCGTAAACTTTTGGAGCTAATTCCGTCTGCCGATCAAAAAACCTTGAAATAGCAATGCCTCGGCCATCACGGTAGTTTATCATTTCGTTGAAAACTGCGCCCACTGGAGCCAAAGTTGGGTTCAACTCCATGTTTTAAATCGGCTTCATTTATTCTGCAAAGTATTTTGACTTTTCAGCTGCGCATGTCCTCAATGAAGAGTGTGACAGATCGGCAATAATGTTGTGGTTGCATGCACTGAACCATTTCAGCCTCGTGATTGATAACGGATTACGCATATTCAAGACCTGATCTTCAGGCTGTGGAATACCAAAGCGATCTTAATAGTGTTCTGATTAATCCGAAGAAAGAAATAATCCCCGTGAACATTTGAAGTTAGCAAACCTGAAGTGTGTTTGTCATTAAGCTGTCGAACGACGTGCCGCTACATTTGTCTATCTACCGTTTCGCTTTGTCTTGACAAGTCTCCCATAAAACTTGACCAAAAACATTTGCTGTGTTTCTAATGGATCATTTTCCCTTTTTTGTTAGACTGCATGATCACCCGTCTGAAGGCTGCTACAAATTTTTGTATTCTCGTCCGTTAGCTTGTGACCTGATATGCGAGGTTTGTCTTCATTTTTCTTTTGGTTTGTTATATTTAGCATCCGATTAACCTTGTCCACCAATTACAGTCTGGGATTGATAACGACTTGGTGGCCATAAACACGTCACTTGCTAGTTGACTCGAGGATAGCTTCACAGGCAGTTTTTTCCTTGTTCCTGCATGCAAGCTTCGCATGCTGAAATGCGCGGTATCCATTCATCTGATAGAAATTCCTACACCCATCATAAAACATTGTTGGATAGCTGGTCTCAGCAGGCTGCAACGATCAGCAAAACATAACAGGCCTGTAGCTAAGTGAGATGGCGTCCCTAGTTCACTGACTGTCCGTGGTCGCCACCGAGCCTTTGAGCTAAATGCTCTATAAGATCCCGTTATTCCTGGGCAATCATGCGCGAAGAGCGAGTTTCTCAAAAGTGACAGAATGCTGAGTTCATCCATGACACAGTAGCAGCATTCACATGCGTGAAATCTGTGCTCGGTAGCATTACCGGCGCCGTTCGCCAAACCGCCGGCCATGCATTGTTTGTTAACGACTCCTTCG
The DNA here is from genome assembly GCA_004794785.1 of Opisthorchis felineus. NCBI lineage: Eukaryota > Metazoa > Platyhelminthes > Trematoda > Opisthorchiida > Opisthorchiidae > Opisthorchis > Opisthorchis felineus. The sequence continues at coordinate 32,788 of SJOL01006399.1, read as the reverse complement.
ATATGCAACTTTGCAACCTGTGGAAATAATGTGCCAAAAGATATAAACCCGTTCAACCCTTTCTCTAAATTTTTCTATTCAGCGGAGTAAATCGCATCTGACCAGCAATTGTTAGCCATGCGCGTTACTGCAAGGAATTTCTGTCATATACCTGAAGGTGAAGAGATCATTTTTACTAAATGGGCGCCCGTTATCTAGGGGGTTACGCCCGAATAGAAACAAGCGGTTTCCAAAAACGAACCGCCACCTAGGCAGTATTCCACAGTTCACATGAGTTTATTTCCGTTGCGGTTGCTATATCTTCATTGGACGCCAAAGCTCTACCTTTGACAGCAGGCTTTGTTGCCACGGTGACCCCCATTCTCTAGACTCCAAAGTAGAACAACCTCGTGATTCCCTCTTTCTCTGCACTATAGCCATTCTCTTATTGTATTTAAACGAGCGATTTCTCGAAATGTTCACAAAAATATACGTTGTCCCGCTATATTGTTATCTTTCCGCCGCGCAGCCTTTGGTGTCTGGCAAATTCTCATCCATGGAGTGTGCGTTTTTGTGCATATTTGTTGCCGAACGCTTTAGATACCAAAAATCCATCACCTATACTTGGCGCGTGGCGCAAACTTGTCTCCAAATCTAGAGTAGCAGTCTTATCAAGGGCTTACTGAGCACTTTAAATCTCACAGAACACCTTTGCAATATGTGTGCGGTACATTGATCAAACCATTGCGGGCACCAGACTGCCAACACCAAACTGTGATGCCCGTTGGCGGGTTTATACGACTGCTAGAGGTAGTCGCGCTAACAAGATGCTGCCAGAGAACCGGTACGTTGACCGGTATGTTGGTCAGTACGATTACTTTTATACCGTAAGTACGGACCTGGAATGAAACTTGTAAGAAGTTGTTCAAATCTGCGTGCAAAACCTCTTTGTACGGCTGCATGTACCCACTTTTTATGGATGGGAGTTAGCGGTTTAACGAAAAACTAAAAGCTACCCTGGGCACCCGTGAAAATCCAGCACCCTATCACCCACAACCCAGAACACCTTGACGCCGGACCTAAGCTGCGGATAGGATGGATTAATTTTAGACTACTTGCAACGCACGGGTAAAGCTTGTTAGCCCAAACCGTGGATGATTTTCAGGTATGAATAGTATGTTAAATGTTCACGCAAACACCTTAGCAAGTTTAGTAATATCACCGTTGAGCTTCAGCGTCCAGCGTCTTACATCCCTCCACAGCTAGCAAGGCGCCATCATATTTGTCTGAAGGATTTTCGAGTGAATTCCACTTTCCGACTCCAACAAGAATAGTGCTTCTTGAGTCCTACTCCACAGCGCTAAGGGCAGCAATAAGGTTACCGTTTCATCGGATACGCTGGAGCCATATTTCGACGGCCACCTGGATCCGCCTAAGTCTTTAACCTAATACTAATAGACAACAGCCTAGGAACTTGGAAGTCTCGTCCACTTAAACGCCGCTGGATCCTACGCTCAGTCTCCAAATGAAAACCTGGGCTATAAACTTTCGGCCTCGAAAATTCGTCTGTGGAATACTTTTCGTCAGGTGGCGTGGAAGTGCCGAAAATCGGTTTGTTTAGTGCAAAACGGCATATTTTTTGATGGGCTACTACCAAACGCAAGGTCACCTAAGCTGGGAGAATTTTCGAATGAGATAAAAATAAGTTTTCACACAAAAGGAACCCATGCATGATCACTAACTGGACAGAACAAAAGTATAAACAAATTTATCCATGAATAAAAATTTGCGCCCATTTGTTAAACTTCAAAGTTAAAATTTTGCGTTTTCGCGGTTAAAAAATAAGTGAGCGGATATGCAAAGCAGCTACTTTTAATTTTGGAAAATACGGTTAAAAGTGTTTGCTAGACATTTCGAAGTATCTTACGAGGCGAACGCGAAAAAGCAGCTCCATCGTGCTTGTAAGCTGAAGCACGAAGATCCTTCGTAATCCACTGAGCCTGTGATATTGTATCGGCTGCACCGTTTCGTTCTTCACTAGCTGCTCCGCTCTAAGGTATGGCAGCCAAGGAACTTGAGACTTATCATACTGTTAACTAGCGGTATAAGAGCATCTGTTTATAACTCATCAGGCGTTCTATGTGGAATTTTTACTGGATGCTAGATCAATTTTCCATAAAACTTTTCAGCATCTTTGGAGATGCCTTAGGCCTCTTATCGCCTACATGTGCTTGATGTGCATAAAATTTAGCCAAATTTTTATGGCTCACTTGATTTTATGGAATCACTCTTTTTCAGAGCTTTATAAAAAGTATATCAATATGACAATGGTCGACAATTTCGCTTTCTCACCCTTCACGATTTTTGCGTCCGTTAACAGGGTAGCTATTTTCAACCTGTCTTCTTAGGCTTAACTTGGCAGCAGTTGTGTTATGCCATCATTTAACCTGCCCAGTTCGGTCCATACGATAGAACAACTGGAAGTTCAAGTTTATTATCAACACATTAGCTATATTTCAGCAACAACTGGCGGTTTTGTAACGTTAAATCGGCAGACAGTCGTGTAGATATAGATCCTAACAGTGTCCTCATTTCGTTTTGTTGCCTGCTCATCTCGCGATAAATGTTTACCCCACAGATCTATGTTATTTTTTTCTTTATTATTTTTTTCTTCATTTTCTTCATTTATTGGTTAGTTGAGCAATCAAAACTAGTTTCAAAAGCTTCCCCGATTGCAGAGTGATGCGCTTTGAGTGATAAACCACATCACGGCCACAGGTCCACTACGTGCTTACTGTGCATTCATGGTTATATAGCCGTCTACAAATATATCCGAATTGCAAATAATCACAATCTTTATTTACCTGGGAAACTGTGCGCTCATGCACTGTTGGAACTGGATTCATCATTCTCAGAACAAAGTCTTTCAGAAAATTCGTGCCTTTATCAACTTTTCTGCATGCCTCACACTGGTGGCGACTTTACGGCGAAAAAGCAATAAGCAGTGTAACGACAGCCGAATACCACTGTGTATAAACACTGGCAGCATGACCCTTAAGCGACCATTGCAATAGGGCTACAACAGAAAACACAAACTCTTAGTAAAAAACTGAGGAAATATCGCAAAAATAGATGCGCAACCGTTTGGTTACTTAAATATTGTGAGCAGACTAGGGCTGGTATACGTGGTAATTCCATCTAATTGGAAACGTGTTTGAAAGTGTGACACAAATCGAGAGGGATTCCTGTTTTCACTAGGTTTTTGGTGCACTTGCAGCGCATTTCAAAAATTCCCACTAACACAGCGAAGTATCAATGTTTCTAGCAACGAAAACGGGAACCTTCTTGCAAGACATACGAAATGAACACTTGCAGTTACCGGTACAAACGAGACGTCGACACCGAAAATTCATTCATTTATTATAAAACTATTTCTTAGGGTTCCGCGTATTTTCACATACGTATAAATTCGGTGAACATGTGGAGAATGAAGATCGTGAAACGTGCATGGAATCCAAGTTCCTTGCGGGAAATCAGACCTGGATACTATAAAAGAAGCGTAAAAACACAAATGCAGAAGGCATCAACTTTCTGACCAACGAGAGTGAAAAAGTGAAATGAAGTCTGAAGTTCGCGCCAAAACAAACGATTCAGATCAGCTTCAACAAAGTTTTGATAGTTTTGATGAGACTTTAGATGCATTAAAGATACCAACAAATGCTACATTTCTAAGTTAATATGTTAATCAAATGCGTCGGGCATCTAATGATCAGTCTTTGAGCCTGGGTAAACTAGAATTGAGTATGTGAGCTTTCTGCCCTCTGGTTAAATCAAAGTCAGGATACTGGCTTATGTTTTAATCGGACGCAGAACACATTAATCTGAAAATCTGCTTAAAAGTGGCTCACCGGTTTGTAGAATTTGGGAGACGTACATCCGTGCAAAGGATTACATGCAGGCAGCCTTAGTGGGGCCAAACTATAATTCCTTCACCAATTGGGTGGCGCGAGATGAGAAGAGGGATTAGCTTTGCGCAACACAAGGTATCCAAACCATTGAGACAAAATTTCCACTCCACGTTCAAAGGTGTGTTTAGCATAAAGCCTTGGGAATTTCGAATCCCATCGATTGCCAGTAACTTGTTCAGCATTTGCACTACTCAGCACAAGTTACTCAGAAGAATACCGAAGAAATTTCAACTCGCAAAGAGTTTCTGGACTAAAACTGATGACCCAAATTTTCTTGGTCATTTGTAGACAATCCCTGGTTTTAGAACCTGTTTGAGCAGACACCCACCTTAAGCTGGGTTCCACTTTCAGTCTGGCAAATTCGTCCGTCACTTGCAGAAAGCACCTGTGATCCCTTAATGTCGCATGTACAGAGGAAAAAAGGCTGTAGATCTCTGGCGTCAGATTTAATTATGTAGGAGCCTCACATTTCACTCGCACTACATGATTTGTGCACCCTGCCTTGTAAATTTGCTTGGCTTGAGAAGCGTAAATCTTGTTGAACTACAGTTATCTGTAGTTCTTACTCCTACAAATTTTGCAGTCATTGGCCCAAAATTTGGTCGCAAAAAACTAGTAGCTAAATAAACCGATTTTCCATCATTGTGGTCGTTTTTCTATACGCCCAATGAGATTACCATTAGTGAGTCATCAGACGCACGGTCGTCAGCCTCATAGTTTCAGAAAAACCCCTGTCCATTATCTCCTTGCAAAATAACGAGCACTACTATATCAAATAGATGTAAAGTTTTGTCAATAAATAAACATTATTCTACACACTTCCAGGCCATTATTTTGGCCAGCAGAACCACTCAGACGGGATTAAATCTCCGCGCTATTGTGAAACTTTAGCTTTTCAAAACTGACCACTTTTTGTGGAGGAGCGCTGTCAGTTAGAAAATGGACAAATTTTTCGGCGAGCAAAATGTTACTCAAGCTGGTTCGTGGCCTGATCTTTCACTTTTGGAGACTCACTTCAGTGCTTGAGAAGCATAGCGCGGTATGCGCTCATTTACACGTCCTAACAAGCGCCAGCCTTTTCTGCTGCAAGAAACTTGGGAAATTTGGTGGGTAGCAGAGTAATCTGACGCAAAATGTTTGCGCGTTCGCAGATCAAGTCATTGAGTAGTGTGAATTAAGCACAGTTGCGCTTTACCGTCGATTTCTAGGAAACTGGTCAACAGATAGATCCGACCGTTCGTACGAGGTATTGATAAAAACCTGAACTCTAAAGCTTTTGAAGTAACAAAACTGTTCGTTCAGGCAAATACATCACTTTGTGCTGTTGGACTCTGATATGTAAAAGTGACATATCTGAGCACACAGAAGAATGCTTCAACCTTGCTCAGTTTGTTCTGACGAACACAGCATAGCAACGACATCTCAGAAACCCTCGCTTTTGGCGGATATTTGTACGAGAGTATGATCTGAAGGTTTTGGTCATGATCGACCGTCAACGAGAGTTTTTACACACTTTCGAGATGAAACTTTTGTAGTGATCAAACGCGACAGGATCAGTAGTTCCCACAAATACTACTACATCTTGAACCCTCGCATAAAGTTAAACATGGATGTTGATTGCATTTCGGGCGTACTAAAGTTCCTGGGATGTGGCGCATAAAACTTGTGGGAAGATAAGAGCGACCACTAAATAGTAACTAGAACTTCGAGACTTAATCCACTGGTCCGCAATACCACCTCATCACTTTTTAGTCGATTTGGAACAATGTGTCCAGGGAAATTTTAGCGAATAGCAGCCCGGATGGTGATTAGAAGTAGTCACCAACAAATTGTACTCGTATCATGCCCCTGAAGAAGTGGATTGACACCGGTGTCATTGCATATGAAGCAGGAATATCTGAGGTTATCCTTAGTTCTCCAGACACCACTAATGTTATAGTGGCTCCAAAGAAATGAAACATTTCGCACCCAGTATAGACGTAACTGAAGGATTATCCCTCCCTACGGTTGCCACGACCAGGACCGTGTGTATAAAACTAAACTGCACAGGTAAAACGCGGAATTACACACTAAAATGGGCGGATACAAGATACATGTGAGAAAACCGCCAGGAAATGTTGAAGAGTATCAGGTGACGCTCAATGGCTCTGAAAATGCGGGGCACAGAATAGACCTGAAGTGTGTGGAAGGTCCCAGGCGGGGACTACGAGTGCATCACGGTGGCTGACTGTAGCTTCGGCAGAAATCTTCAAGCATCCCGAGCGTGAATGTTATAGATGGGCTCGTGAGCGTAGCCTTAGAGTACCCGAATTAACACGTTGCGGTTAGCAATTGTTATTCGCGAGCACTCACTAATCAAAGTGGTTCAAACCTAAGGTAGAACGAAAAAAACCCTCACAGATCCTCTTTTCGCCCACTCGATTTTCGTAGCGCTAGTTCAACGGCAAGAATTGCAGGCAATATTCTTGAACAGAGTTCAACACAGCTGAAATGAACCAGCAGAGTCAGACCTAAAACCCGACCTAGACTGGAATAGTATATTGTCCCAGGCCTACTCTACCCCACAAGGAACATAAAAAACTTCTGATCAGGCCTGCTATCAACCTAATGTTTTGATGTGCGGTCCCCAGCTGGCCGTAAAATTAGACCAGATTTGTGGTTTAGCCACCCGGACTGACGAAGCTTTAGCGTTAAAAGCAAAACGCTGCCTGCAATAGATTTATGGACTTACTTTTTTGAGGTTCTTGATGTGTGAGAATCATTATTTGAGGTAAATCTAACGGAATAAGTACTGCAGTTTATTCAGACCATCTGTTATTTGAGGTGCGTTTCATTTTGGATCCCGCTTCGTAAGCAATTTCAAGACTGGCTTTGCTTGGTTGTGTAATTGGCTTTCTCAGAAATAAATTTCACAAAGATCCGCAATTTTTCATTGCTTTTTCTGCCAATTTGGACAGTTCTTATATCAGAAGAATGCCTCGAAAAATCCTCTTGTTAAGTCTTGTCGTGATATTCCCTGCTTTTTTGTTCAGTACTAGTAATTACTGAGCGGAACAGGAAAATCACTACCGACTGGTCACCGAATAGAGTTTCAAATAGCTTATCTGCAAGAACGCCCAAGAATATCTGAAATTATCCTTGAGAAGTCAAGCAACAAGTATTACGCAGATCCGGCTTTTGAGGCCCTAAATTCGTCGGAAGTACATACCTTTGTAAAAGAGTCACCATGATATCGTTTAGGAACTTGAATTCGGATGGTCTCCTGTGACAACAATATAGTAGTTTGCTTTGGTAAGGATAGGAGGCTGATAACTGTTGGACACTTAATGGAATTGGGCCTTAATTGTCATGTTGTTCCCAGGATGTTATCACGGTTGCTTCCACCAGAGGAGAGAGTGCCTGGAGGGGCCAACGTCTTGTAGTTAATTGGTTCAGATCCAAATCCTTTAGAATCTTTTACCGACTAGCTGGAACTGCCGCATAGCTTCTTATACCTGACTGCTGTCCCCGCTCCAGTGCCCAGTGCCAGAAAAAAGACTCGGCGACAAGGAACACAACAGCTTTATTGCAACTATCTAGTGCGTGCGAGTGCAAAAGTTATAATGGCAGCGCACTATTTAAAGGGCACTTTTTGAAATTATTCCAGACTGTCTGACAGCCATTTAGTGGACACCCATCAACATGGACCAGCCTTCTATGAAATACCCGAACACTTACCACAGTTTGTCGTGCTTCTGTGGTGTGCCTGAACACTCATCGGCTTTTGTTGAAATGAGTGAGTGACTGGCTGGCCTGAATGCCTGGCGGCTTACCTATCGCTCAAGCGATGTGAACACGGTGAACATGCTCTCGTGTCCGGGCGTGATAGCTCTGGTTCGTCCATCAGAGTAGGGGAGGAAGGCTCACCTAGTATATAAAATGTCCAGGGTTAAAATCCCGACACATCTCAAATACGTTCTACAGATTGGTTTTAACTAGATAGAAACACCAGTCCAATGCTTTCATACTTAGTTGAGAATTAGCCAGATTTCAACAAGGAGTTTATATAGTACGCGAAGACCTTCTATTCCAAAAAGCCGACGACTGCTTCATCAGCAGTGCACAACTCGCAAATTTCAGGGGAGTTAGAAAACCTGCCGGGTGGCTATTGACGACTAAACGGCTTGGCCAGTAAGCGTTAGCCAGCAGCATGAGTAATTCGTACTTAGGAAAGATACAGCACCACTGACTTCACTTACAGGACAAAATCTGAAGTAAAACTTCCAGAACACCTCCTACTGTTAACAACCTATAAGTAGTTAAGGGGAAAAAATAATTCACAAACACACACTACACACCATCTAAAAGGTCGTCATTCCATGTGATACCCAACACGTGACCACGCCATGTGAATGGCACGACTGCAGAACAAGTGCCGCTAGCTCTTGTCTATGTTCGAATTAATCACACTGCTTTCAACCGCCCCTCGCCGAATGATCTGGGCGGCAAATGACAATCCAATCCCAGTGGAGATTTGTAATCTGCAGACTGATGATGATTCACAAAAAAGCATGAAACAGAGCTTTTCAGCCTATCTTCATAAAACACATTCACTTAAAGCTCGAAATCTTGATTAGAATTTTCAAATCCGCCCACACCATTAACACAGAATAGTTGCATGAAAACAAGAATACCGATATTCGAACTAGAGTTGCGTGAAAAGGCTTTCTTTTTTTCAATGATAATATACCAGATCAGTCCATCATAGTTGCACAAATTAGTTAACTTGCTTTTCTCTCCTATTTACCTTATGCTTGGCTGTATAGTAATTTTATTTGTGGTCTTAAATGTGAATTCGGTCGGGTTGCTTGTTGCTAACGCACTGGACGCGCCACACCCAGAACGTCTACTCACCCAAATGTTTGTTTCCGTCTGAGACATTGTCACCCTTTGTTCCACACAACGCTGTTCCTCGTCCGGCAGATGCACTTTTCTCCAATACCTTTGTGTGGCGATTAAAGTTTTTCGCAAAAATGCTGCATTTTTCTGTATGAATGCTCAAACCAAAGATCTCCATAATCTACCTTACTTAGAAACATTATAGAAACATCATAAACGAGAAATTCAGTTGGGTTCCAGGTGAGTTTCTCGCAAAACCAAATTCGCTTGCAAATGAGTGTATTTCGCTACCTTACTTTTGTTGGAATTTCCTTTAGTTACTCTCGCTTCTCAATTTTTGGCGCGCATCCACTTATACAGTTGGAGTGCAATAGCGTCAGGTATGGCTTGAAATATGTTTGTTGAGAAATTGGTGTCCGTCCGGTTTTCGTCCTTTACGACATTTTAGAAGGCGTTAAATGAATACATGAGGGATAATTATGTACCATTTGTGCGCGCAAAGAGTAATAGAAGCACCAGCGTTTTTTGTGTTACGAGTGGGTGTACTACAAATGCGGTAGGCGACCAGTGAAACCAAGAGAAATTCGAGGAATCCGAATAAGCTAGTAAGTCAAGCACATTTTCTTACAACAAACAAACACCGGTTGTCCAGTACGGTTTTGTCTAAGGGGACACAGGAACTACCTCTTAGTCACCTCTCATTATCTTGAACACAATCACAGAATAGGTAGAATTCCGGTAAATCCACGGCTTACCGAAGAGGAGTTGGGCGCCTGCATGACCCTGCTGAAGTATGGAACGCCGTTGTGTGAAATGCGCCAGTTTGTAGCCGATGAATTCGGCAAGGTCCTTACCACTCAGGACCATTCAGGTCGGGAAGTGTCGACCAGCTCTGTTGAGTAAGTGACGGATAGTCGGGCTTTATTGTGGCAGAGGATATGCTTTCCGTCCTGGCTAAGCATCGCGAGTCTGGAGGGTCTCTCGTGTTGCAGTCTGAAAAAGATCACTTCAGCTACATATGCTTCGCCAGATATCAGGAGATGGCGATGTTCCGACGCTCCTCAGATTAGTAAATGTCGATGGTATACATGCTACCAACCGCTTCGGGTGAGTCTTTTTAAAGCAAGTAATGTGTGGCCTGTAGAAACAAGCTGTAGACGTTCCTAATCACAGATGGCATGGACACCGAGCGTCCGGTTACGTATGCCTTTGTGGAAAGAGAACATTTTGCTCCTATGCGTAAACTGTTTGGCTTGTGGAGGGACATGAGTGGTAAACAATATTAAGCGAAGACGTTTGTCATGGACAAAATGGCGGCACAAACGAGGACGGCGAGAGTACGGCTCGGTTGCGACCTTACGTTGTACTATTTCCATATTCGCAAAACAGTCAGAAAGCACGTAAGTACCACATATTTTGGCAACAGCAACTCTCTGAGAGAAGCCAACACATATTCCACCGAATGACATTGCCGTACAGTGGGCTTTCTCTTCATCATAATACTAGCGCAGATTCAGACAAAAGCCGCAACTGCTGCTTCTAACGGACCTGAGGTCTGTCTCTTACCTCACAGCTCACTGACTGTATATCACCTGCAAATGGGCGGTGCACGCACAATCCTGGATGGTTCATTTTGACAGTGTGACAAGCAGTCGTCTGGAGAACGCCATCCGTCACCTGAGAAAGCAGGTGCACCACTCAGACATACTCGAACATGCCATACAGAAGCTATCGTGGATCGCCATCCGCATGTTAGTCGTGTGCGTCTGCTAGGTTCGTTCAGATGTCCGCTCTTATAGACGTAGGTTACACCTAGCCAGTTGATTAGATGTCTTGGGCCCCTAGCCGCATGTTAGTCGTGTGCCTCAGCTATGTTCTCATTGCTGTGCTGTGCAGCCAACGGCAGCCTCCTTCACTCAGGTTGGGACTCAATCGTTGGTGTTATAATGAGCAGCTCACTATGTACATCTCTAGCCGCAACTCCCCGGGGCCGGCTACTGAAGGCCTGTCATGTTTCGCCATTTGAATGGGCCTGGATATTTCCACCCTGACACCAAGCACTGTACGAGAAAACTAGACCTAAGGGTATAGGTCATCATCACCTGCAAGCTTCACGTTCTTCAAACCTAGTACGATTTATCCGAATATAATGAATGTGTCTATCACGATTATTACTCGGAACAGCGATTCTCGAGGCCCAATAACACAGTATTTGACATCCGTCTAGTCAAACAGAAGATACAAGAAAAAATTTAGTTACAGGAGTGATGCCCCCCAATATTTTACGCTTACGAATAAAATGTGGGCTCTATCAAGTACCATAAACTATTATAGCTGCAGAACTACCGACAACTTTTGACTATTGTAAGCGATTCACGTTTTACCGCAAGTAGCGATACCTTGTTTTATTAGGCACTGTTTTCCGATTCGACATAATTGTTAACCCTGAAGATTCGCTCACTGAAATTAACCACAGAGGGAAAAGCGCATTATACATGGAATTCTTAACTGTAAAGTGGTAACCTTGAAAATATCGCAGTTTCCGAGAGATTGCTTGTGTTCGCCGAATACCGATCGACCCACCCAACACGTGACCACGTCATGTGGGTGCCTTGACTGCAGATTAAGTGCCGCTATCTCTTGTCCGTGTGCAAGTTAATCACACTGTTGTCCAGCCAGAAGGGATGTGGCTTTTCTGGTCAAGTCCATTCGCTTCTGTCGATTGTTACTGGTCAAGGGAGGCTGTAATTCTATCGGGCTTTTTATAACTGGCAGTAACCGTACTCTCGTTCATGCAACCCGCGTTCCTTAATGGAACCTTAATCTCTCGGTTATCCGGACCTTATTAGTACGTGCAGTAAAGTGTCTTAACCATGGTGTTAATTCTTCTTCCAGAACGAAAAGTGGGTACGTGCATCTGCATGGCACCGTAGATCTCTGTGAGTTTGTATGTTGCCCCCAGTCCACGTTTTCTCATTTTGAAGATTGATGCATCCATTCAGACATGAGAAATCATATTTTCGGAGTACCATCAAAGACAGTGCAAAAGACCGGATTCCTGATAGACGTCGATTCACTAGTCACGAAGTTGACATGAAATAAACTTTGCAAGCACATATAGAGCTGGTTTTGCTAATCAGCTATTGGAAAATGCTCTAACGAACACGCCACTTACAAGCTACTTACTTACACGCTACTTATCGCTCAAATTTTGAAACACCAAAAGCGCTCTCAGGATTGAAGTTGCCTTCGACGGTGGATTTCACGTAGGGTTATGTATATTTGGTCAGGTTTTGATGGCCTTTTTTTTGCGAGGCAGTATGTGACAATGTTGTGCGTAAATTATTCTTCTAAATAATGTCCACCCAGAAAATTGGGTCCCCTGTGAAATCTGGTGAGCGCATTTGCTGTTTCATACTTTTTAACCGCGAAGAGGTGGCAATCGCAAGTTAGTGTCTCCAAACGATAACTCAGTCAGATGTAAAAAATGCGCAAGGTACTAAGAAGACTACCGAAGTAACCTCAGCTCAGAAGAAATTTCCGGAGTGAAACTGATGACCCCAGGCTGAGGCTCAATTTGGAGGTTGTCTAGGGCTGCAATCGAGACGCGCGGACAGAGGCGCACACCTGATGCGGTTATGTGCTGACTACATACCACTTCTGAGTATCACTCACTTTCGAAACAACCGAGGCCACTTGACCACATAGCGCCTTCGTGCTCAAACCAACCTGAAACACAGACCGTATCGCCATTAGCTACAGATGGCGTGTGTCAATTACTGACTGCCCCACGTTCTGGAGCAAGCATGTGGATTCGGACCACACGCTTGTTCGTTGCTACCCCTAGTTGGGCGGGCGCCCGAGATGCTAACACCTCGTCTGACCATTGAGGAGCTCTCGCACCCTGATGTGAAACAAGTCCACCGGAATCAACTACTGAAGTCCCCTTCGGACAAGACATCTCCTGTCCGCGATCCTGCAAGATGCTGAACACTTCTATCTCGGAATGATTCAACGAACTAGACCTATGCAGAGATCTTGAGCAGCACTATAAGTTACTCGGATTTAGGTTCCTCATTCTTTCTGGTCGAGAGTACAATACCAATCGACGAAATGTTAGGTGAAAAAGAGCATCTGCGCCGATCGAGAAGTTTAGTGGATCCAGAGGACTGAACAGATGGGGAAGACGAGAATCTACAATAATATGCGTAAACTATTTTATTTGATATGCGCAAAAGGCCGAAAGAGGCCTTCGCTGAGCAAAAAAGTCAATGATAAAAACAGCTCGCTTATCTGTTAAATTAAGAGGGCTGGACAATTATGGACAAATTCAACTAGCTACATGCGGTTGCTCAGCCAGATTCCCAACCGGCAACGCACCCTCGACAGTGAACTCAGAATTCACGACGTTTCGGAAACCATCTTGTCCCTTAAGCGCCACCGAGCTCCTGGTCTTAAAAAACTCTGTTCAAAGATGCAGGTGAACTCCTGAGTCAGTGCTCGTCCAACTTATTTGCCACTATACGGGAGAAAGAAAACGTGCCTACTTTCAAAAGAGGTGCTCGCGGCAAGTGTGGCAATCACAGAGGAATTAGCTTAACTTCCATTGAAACTAGACTTTATGCGTCGCTAATTTCACGTCATCTCAACAATGCGCATGAACAGATAGTCCGAGAAAAGTAAGCGGGATTCCGGCCAGCACTCCGCCGGGTGCTAGAGCAATGGCATGCATATAGACTCCCTACAATTTTCGCGTTCCATAAATTCAAGAGTGCGCTTGATTCTGTCGTTCGATTAGTTCTTTACAGCACGCTTGCGCAACAGGGTATTCCACAGAAGTTCGTGAATTTCATGTTTTCTTTGTATTCACGTACTTTTGGGCGTGTGAGAGTGCATGCAGGACTCACCAAAAGTTTCCTGCAAGCACTCGTGTTCAGCGAGTATGCCCACTCACTTCAATTTTGCTTAATTTCGTTATTGATAAGCTGGTGGGGCAAACCTCAACCGCCGATATCTCAGAACTGTGACTGGAACCGGTTGGGATCAGGAGACTGGTTTTTGATGGGGCAGAAAATGCGCAGAATGCGTCAAGAACTGCAAGCTAAGTTGGCTGGGCCATGTGTTGCGCATGCCGAGTTATCGCCTGCCAAGACGAGCTTTGTTTTCCGCGCCCGAGTCCGGATGGCAAACCCTAGAGGTGGGCAGAATTCGACGTGATAGAACGGGATGAAGAAGATGGCGAAAAGTTTGGCTGTCGTTGTTGTCAGCCTCTCAGGATGAGGCCCATATTTGTTTGGCTGGGGACACTGAACGATATGACATTTAACCTGTGTCCGTGACATTCACGATGTCCGTTTCTACCCAGATTGTCTGAGTGAGTGCTGGAGGTGTGAGCACCTCGGACGTTTGTGGTAGAGTAGCCCCAGATTTCCTGTTCATCCCATTTCTTTCTTCTTTCGATTATAAGGCTTTATTGAAATAAACTGAAGTAGGTTTATGGCAGAGAAGCACCGGTGTTTTCGTCTGGTGTTGTCGTCAGTGATGACGATGATGATGCAATTATGTGGAGGCATTATATTCCATTTGCAGTGCCTGAGGGATTCGATGTGGCATGCCACATAGATGTAATTTGTCCGCCCAAGTCCAAAATGAGCCTCGAAAGTCTGACCATGTGTGACGCTAATTTGTCTTGTTCGATGGGCTTAAAAAGCATAAATTTATTAAATTTTAGTCATCTGTGGACTAAACACTGAGCGTTAACTGCTATGCCGTTTGTACTCTGCTGTCTGCACATGGATTATGAAAAACAGGCATTTAAATGCACTGAATTCTCAATAAGGTGGCCATTTTTCTACACGCTAATGCACACAACGGTTGATGGGATACTGGACACGTTCTGCGGTTTAGGCAGCTGAACAAATTCAGGAAACCCTACTGCTCATAACTTTACTGCATATTGCCAAGCGCTGGTGTATCATGAATGTGCAGTTGTCAACAGTTTCACGCTACAGTACACACGCTACGAGGCTAGTTTCCAGGAAAATAAGCCTGAATGAGAAACATGTTCTGGTGGTTGACTTGTCGGACCAACCATGTTTTGAAGTGGAGCGTTGCGTCTTAGGAATTGAGCTCAATATCTTGTTGATTGAAAAATTATTGAGTGGTGAAGTAAGTCCTACTATTGGTAAACCCGGCTCTTTTAATCGGTGGAAGCTTCTAAAGGAAACTCTCTGGATTCCAGAAAGGCCTGGCAACAGATAAAACACTGTGACTACTTGATCTATTATTAATGTTCTACCAAAACTTACGGCTTCTGGTGTATTGGGCAGACAACCGGTGTTTGAAATCAAGTATTCGTACTAGTGAGAACAACCTAATGAAGTTGAAGATTTTGATGGTGATGGCCACACTGACGATTGTTACGATGAAAAATGATGACCAAATGAGAAAGAAGTGAGTGTCGTCAGTTTTCACTATTCCGGCCTCCCCCGGACAAGCGGTGTGCGCTAATGATTCAATTCCCTTTTTGTGTCAGCTTCGGTGTCTATCTCATCTGAGGGTAACGGCGCCGGCATTTCAAATTCGTCATCACTGCGAGTACTTAACCTTTTGCTTATTGTCCTGGGTTTTTCAAGGTTTATTTGGATACTTCCAACAAATCCGTCTACATACACTGCGGTAAGGCAAACCCTGAATAAGAAAGGGTGATGCAGTTGGTGCCGCATTCAAGAATGTCTTTACACAACACTGAATGCTTATTTCCGTCAAACTCTAAGAATCACTATAACGTGAACTAATCCTTACTGACATAGCCCATTCCAAGTGTGGCCCCCTCCTTTCTTGAGATTTGTTTGAGAACAAAGCGGAAAACATTTTTAGCTATAAAAATGCTCTCCTAATCGCCTGAATTCACTGATTGGCCGTCAGAGAATTGTAACGATTCCCGGCTGCCATTTCAGTGTTCTGTTTGCTAAACGGTAGCTCAGGCAGAACCGCCAGATATCAACGAAGAGAGAACAAGAAATATCATCGTTTTCGACAAATAGGCCTACCAGAACCATGTTTACTTTACTCAACCTTTCTGTTAGAGAGACACTTTCGTTGCTTCCGCAGTAATTGTTCCGCTCTGCCTTGAGAGTTTAAAGGGTTTTTCACATCTCCACTATATCAGCTGTCACAAAGTTATATACTATCCAACTCGTAGCAAAACCGCTTAAAGCCTTCCCAGTTTTTGTTAGTTTCGATGAATTTTACACATTATGATAGATTAGATTAGGCCAGCCTGAAACCTCTATGCGTATCCTGAATTGGAAAAACGGTCACCTCTTTCGGAGGGTTATAAAGTTGCTGAGTCTCAGGTGTAATCAAAAGTTAATGTGTCAAAAATAATTACCTGCTTGGCGCTGTTTTCAAGAGGTATCACTCACACGAAAGCAACAAACACCTACCTAAAATCTCCCCTTGAGGAGCAGCTCACCTTGAAATGTCCTTGTGCGCATAAGTTTTACCGCTCCCGGCGCACAAGTAAAGTTCACTTGTATTCTCAGCCTCCTGCTCTGAATACTGTCTCACCTAACAAATTAACAAAATTCTCTTGAGTTATTCGCGCTTCTGACCCACAAAATTCTAGATCGTACTATCTCGAACATGCCTTTGATTTGATGAAACATTCCTGGTGATATGGTCCTGTGCAGGTGAATAAATCGACACTAGGAATAAGATACATTTAGAAATCTGGTCACGGAGATCAGAGGAGATTGGCTGTTGATGAAGGAATACTCCCGAATTCATGATTTACCACCCGTTAAATCCAGGTTGGAGGGGTTCGAGTTGTATTCCAACTGTGAACTGGGTACTTTCAGTTGAATACTGCTGCCTAGTGGAGAGATAATGTTCTTTATCATGATATTAGAACCTTATTCTGGATATCTATCGGTCACTTTCACCAAAACGTCATACGCAAATTAACATGTTGGAGAATAATTTGGGTGAGGAGCAGGAGGAATCGGTATGATGTAGAGAGTGGCAATAATCATGACGATGATGTACTTCAAAAGTAGCCATTTTATTCCTCGTCCCAAATCTAAGCTTCACTGGTGACCAACCGTGGCGATCAGTTATTTCTGGGTATCTCTAACGAGATATTCTTATTCTTTGGCTGTGAAATTTAGTCAATAATATCCTTTCCATGTCACGTCTATTTTCAATCGGTAGCTCGAATCTCTCCAAACCGCCAGATGTCAACAGTAATTTCCATCCTTTTAACTGAACGCACTACTTGGCATGATCCTACTTCGGTGCAACACGAGTGAAAAGAATGTATCCGAATTGAATGCTTGGTTGTTGTCTAGCCTGTGTGCAAACCGGTGTGCTACCATGCTTCACTGTGAACTTGGTGGTTATGCTGTTTGACGGAAGCCTACTACACGGTCTTGTGGCAACGAATGAATGACTAGTGACCTTCTGTGGAATTCGGAAAATGTGAAGCAAGGTGCGTAATTAATGGTCTGATGTTTCGGTTTCGTGTTGGTACATTGTTACCGGCATAAGTGCATTGCTTTATTAGGTTTGGTGTTTTCCAAGCCCGTACAACTTAAGAAATAGATTGGATACCCAATCTAAATGAGCTAACGCTTTAGTTTCTCGAACACAACTACAACCAAAATGCCTTATTTAGCTTTTGATCAGAGAAACATATGTCTCAGAAAGACCTTCAAGACAAGGTGCCAGAACACATTAAGGGAATTAAGCTAACAGCCATGACATGCGTGCTATCAACCTAACAGAAAAGCAAAGAATACCCTATTCTGTATGTTCTTATTTTTCAAGGTGTGCTCGTTGTGGCACCAAACAACGGCATGTTAGCAGTTTACAAATGCCAGCATGTAAGATTGCGAGTGAATTAGAACCTTCAGAATATTATGAAAGCACGGCGTCCTGAGTCTGCCTGTTCTTCAATGATCAACACTATGTCTCTTAAATAAGCTAAATCCACAATAGCTTAAAGATTCAGTTTACTCTATCGACCGAAAACGTTTTGTGTTCCTTAATCAAGGATAAAAACATCAGTGTCAAATCCTGCAACGCTTTTCTATGTGTGACGTTATTATGCGTGCCAAAGCGTACAGCTAAGGTTGTGAATAGCAAATCGTGACTTTCTAACTATGAGGTACAAACAGCAGTTACAAACAACAGTAACAGGCCTACAGCAACCGATTTCCCCAAAAGGTCAGCACATTCCTCTAAGAGCTAAAACGGTTTTTACGCAGGAATTTTTCACTCTTCCTAGCCTAAATATTTGAGAGGAAGGCGAATGAGGTTCTCACATTCGATCGCTACTCTTCCTTATTTGGTCAGTCCAGGCGGGTAAAACTGAGTAACGGTGCTTCATTCTCGGCAAATATCACTTTTACAACTCCCAACGATAGAAGCCGAATTTTCCTTCGTGAAACACTCTCAAACTGGCTAAACGTCTGTCCTGTAAGCCTTGGATTCCGATTTTACACGTTATTTGATTTTTCATGAGCTGGGAGTGTCGATGAGTCATTATATGGGAGTAGAAGCACAAATATCTATTGGTCCTTTCAGCAGTCTTAAGGTAAGAACATCTCAATTCACTTCAGTTCTATGTACGGTGGTATGGGAACACTAAAAGTTCAGAGCATTTCCAAAGTATCAGAAAGAACTCCAGATATTCCGAGCTTTTCGTCCGCATCCCAACACAGATCGATAGGAAATACGGACTAGAGGTTGTTGAAGGTCCGAACCTAGTGTACATATGACAAACGCTGCTGCAGAAGTGATAGTTTTTTAGTTAAGTGAGGACACTAAATATGGCTTTCGACTACCGGAGTAATGCTGAGCTAAACAAACCATGGAATAAAATTGCCGCAGAGTTACACAACTCATCCGTGTCAAAGTTTTCAAAAGGTGAACTAAAACCACTCCATAGAGTGCATTCACGGTCGGTTGTGGACGACGCAGAGGTTCTTTATCGGGAAAGTCTAAACATTGTTGCAGGAAATATTAGCAAAGAACGCAATTAGCGTTTTAAATGAAACCTTATGTTTTACCAACTTTTTCCTCAGTTCAAGCTAGAAAGGTTTCACTACGGAATCAGTTGGGAGTATTTGTTCTGCGTGAACCCAGTCCACAAATCAACACGGGTATCCTTCATTTCTGCATATCGATTGGCT
The DNA here is from genome assembly GCA_004794785.1 of Opisthorchis felineus. NCBI lineage: Eukaryota > Metazoa > Platyhelminthes > Trematoda > Opisthorchiida > Opisthorchiidae > Opisthorchis > Opisthorchis felineus. The sequence goes on along the minus strand of SJOL01006399.1, from coordinate 13,767 downwards.
CGTCCTTGATACACCACAAATGAAATAGCTGTTCGCACTGAGGGGGAACGCATTCCTTGCCTTACTATCACACATTCATGCACACCCAATGCTTGTTAATTGGCATCGTTGCTTTACCTATGACTATCATTTGCAAAACGAAGAAGGAAAAACCATTTAGGTGAATCTACCTGAACTCTTGAATGGCCAAAAAAACTCGGTGGAGTTGGTGCTTACTGGTCTTTGGAAAACTGGAAAACTAGTCTGGTGGCTAGATAAAATTCTATTTCGCACCGTGCAGGTGTCAGTTGACATGATAACTATTTCCTCTCAGTATCTCAGCCATCCTTTTAGCGGTTCCCGGGTCACGTTGGGAGTGTGGTTTTGCGCAATGAATCACAACAACGGCTGAATTGTTTTCATAACCAAAGCTTACAGATAACCAGTGACCTGAGATTACCTTAAGACTACATGCCAAGTGCACGATGATTCGTTCAGTCGACGTTATTTCATCACCTTCGTATACATCGCCACTGAATTCACACCACCTTTAAGGGGGAAAACAGAATATATGACCCAGTTAATCTAATCAAGAAGGGCGGAAACGATCGTGGACTGTCGACGAGTTTTCAACAACCTTATAAGTAGCTTATTAAGTCTATAAATCTTGCACATTTTTAGTGGACCAACTAACTGTCCACCACTGGATCTGCTCGAAACAGTCAACCAGTGGAGAGTGCTGGAACCTCAGAATCTTTACAAGACAGGATATGACATCTGACATTTCCATACTTAAGGTCCGCAAGCCATGTGTTTTACCTATTCGCTTGCCGTCTACTTGCATTGCTCCTGGAGCAGTTGTCTTCTTACTATTATCTCCACTGCTGCTGAACTACTGATTCACCATGTTTTGACGGCCAGTGGTGAAGAATACTGCTTGTACAACCATAGGATCTCCTTGATTCTGGATATAATTCGTGGATGGGGCAACCCATAAAACTGCGGGTTGTTGATATGTGACAGTTGTATGAACGTGCATGAAGCCTAAGTCGCAACTCTAAATCGGAGGGAATCTATGTCTCTTTAGCCGTCAAGTAAGAGGAGTCAAGCCTTACTGGTGAATGGTATTGAAGGATTCTGGCGATTCATAGAAAAAATGTAGAAAGAAAAGAAGCATATAGTCTTTCAGCATGCCATTTAAGCTCTCATTCTATGAACAAGGTCAACCTATGCCGAAAATCCGAGACGTAAGGTATAGCCGTTTCACCTCTATTGAGAATTATCATCAGTACTTATCTTACTTTCCCAAGGCAGATTAAAGCCTGCAGCCCTAATAGCTGTTAGATCTACAAGTACTCCGGTGAACACACACACATTTTTATGTTTTTTTTCCAACGACAAACAGACTTTCGGGACATCAGAAAGAAACTACGATATCTTTGAAACTTGGATTTGTTTGCCAGTTAACTTCGTGTCCCGCACTCATCACCCCCAGCGTACTCACGGTCAGCAGCTTTCAGCTTTATGCAGGTCTGATAACCACGAACTTTTTCAGAACGGCTGAAAGTCTCTTTACGCTCGACAGTACGAACTTTACAGGTAGCCAAATAATACACGTCTAGGTATCTTTACATAGGGTTTAACCCAAACAGAGCACTCTTGTTACCAGGTGGTTGTTACACTTCATTTTGAACTGCAATTTAAATTATCGAAAAAAAATACATTAACAGCTATCAGCGGCTTCCAAGCAGCCCAGATAAGACAGTAATTTACATGAAGAGTCAATGTTCCATCCTAAACTCGTGAGTGGAGTGGTCAGTCAACATGTGGCCACGCTACGTCATTTCCGTGATTGAAGGATAAGTAACGCCATATCCTGTCTAAAGGCGATTTAGGCAGACCGCTTATCAACTGTTTGTAGCTTCTATGCAAATGCTAGCCGATGAGTTGTAGATTCAAATCTCTTGAGAATCACTGAGATGCGAGCTGCTGATAGGAAGTCCCAATAACCACAAAACAACCGTATATTATTTCTCTTATTCGACTTGAACTACCTCCGTTTACAGGATAAACCTTCTTCAGAGCTGTGGTATCGTATAGAATTGCGGTGTGGGTGATTTTTTGGTAACATTAGTAGCCGAGCGAATCCGAATCTCCTTACTTTAAGGCGAACGTCCGCAAATTTCTTTTCATTCTAATATTGTTGTTTTGAAAAGCCACGCACAATGTGGACCGGCTCACCAAGGGTGTCTGCAAGTCTTGTATATAGTAGGAAAGAGATTTCCTCGACAAAATCCTAATTGCGTATTTTCAACAATTACGTTCAAAATTTGCAAATAAATTAAGAACCTCCATGGGTTTTGGTACAATTTCGCTCTGATTTTCCCATACTCGTAGGTGTAAACTCCAGCACCCCCAGGAACTCACCGTAGGAAAAGCCATCACTCATCCACTGCCATATTTTTTATACTAATAGGAGGGGAATCGTCCAACTCTTGATTGCCTGTCCGCACTCAGATGCAGTTCTCTGTCCATCACATAACCCACCGGTCATCCTCTGGGCCGGACGATGAAAAAACTAACCTTTCCGGTTTTATCAAGTTTACGTTAGAATGCCCTTCCTCTATTTCATAATTTTACCAACTGCCTCCGTTAGCTGTTTAGGATATCTCAGTAGCAACAACAGACTTGTCAAATAACTCACCAATAATTGGCTGCCTATGCATAACTGATAAAGGCGACCAAATTGGAAATCGATATATCTAAGTTCTGGTTTCCATTGCAAAAACGCAGTCCAGTATAGAGGACATTCGGCCTACAGTGCATTAGACCGTCCAAAGCTCATACGAGTATAAACAGACATTCATTTAAACTCCTGCTGACGCTGTTGGGTCCACAAGTACCCCGATAAGCATTCAAGTCAGCACACACATTTACTTAACACCCTTCAGGATATCGGAAAGCATTTACGATGTCGCATGACGCCCTTTGAACCTCAGATTTATTGGTCGGCTATCGTCGTATCCGGCATCTATCCGGCATGCGTTATCGCTAGTGAAATCGCGGTCAGCTCTTTCATCTTATCCAAAATCTCTGGTACTTCGGATGCCACAAAAATGCTTCATGGCAGGTGTAAGTGAAATAACCTTGAGTTTCACCTCCAAATTTACACGGTAACCAAATAATATGCGCCCAGGCATATTCTTTACACAGAGTTTAAGCCATGCAGAATACTGAGGTTACCAGAGGGTTGTTACACTCTGTTTTGCAGTACACGTAGGTGTATAAACAAAAATTTTTTAACAACTATGAACAATGTTCAAGAAGACGAGCATTGATAATAACTCACACGACGCGTGGATCTAAATGTAGTCACTCGAGGAGTCAGTCAACATCTGACCACGCAACGTGACTGTCTCGAGGGATGAGTGGGGTCATATACTTTTTAACTACGATTAATGCACATTGCTGATCAACCGTGTGTGGCTAGCCTGAAACTACTAGCTAAGGGGGCGCAGATCTGAATGCCCTGGAGATTCCCCAGATACAAACTGCTGAGAGGAAGTTCCAGTAAGAACAAAACAGTCGTCTAAGCTAATATACCTGATAGAATAGTCTGAACGTTTTTCTTTTTAAATTTTCTGACGAACGTAACCCAGTCAACGGTTTATGTGTTGTGCGAGGGACGGTCTTGGCTTTAGTTTGTCCTTACTTGTGCCACTTACCATGGCTGCAGTACCAAACAGTTTACAACTTAAGCACTCGCATACGGTCCTATGAACTTTGGTTCCCTTGGACCGAGCTTTTGACCTTAGTAATCCCCCGTATACTTTTTTGTATCACTCTTGCTCTCGTGAATACATCTGTCGCATGGACCATCCCAGGAGGAGACGTTCACATGAACTACTAGATGGGTGAACACATTCCTGTTGACAAAATCCTAACTGCCTATTTGCAACAATTGTGCCGGAAATTCGAGGATAAATGAGAAGCGTCTCATCGGATTTGGACAAATTTTCGCCATGATTTTCTGATACTGTAAACTCCAACGTATTTTGGGAAATCAGCTCAGGAAACATCATCGTACACTGATTGCCATCATATTTGAAACCTAAGCCCCACGCTTATCGGACAGGGAAACAACAAACTTTTCCGTTTTTTTTAAATTTGTCTCAAAGTGAGGTTTCTTTTTCCCCACAATTTTGCAAGCTGTTCTCGTTGGCTGTTTAGAATATCTCATTTAAACCGACAGGCGTACATCGAACAACTCACCAATGGTTGGTTGCCCAAGTATGGCTGACAAAAGTGGCGAAATGGGAGGTCGATATATCTAAGTTTTGCTTTCCATTGCAAAAGCACAGGCCAGTATAGAGAACATTCGGTCTACAATGCATTAAACTGTACAAGGCTGATGTGGATGTAAATGGATTTCTATTGAACTTCTTGCGACACACTAGTTCAACATGTCGTAACTTTAGTGATCAAAGTTTTAAATTGTCCCAGTGTGCGATAGTGCTGTTCTGAGCAGGGCACTGATGACAGAGGTTTCATTTTATTCGGAATCTGTTTGTGGAGGGTGCATCCGCATCGTTACAATCAGTGCCGTCGGATCGAATTTAAGAGCCACATATGTCCTCCGGAAAAATCTCAGGGGAATTCCTAGAACAGCTTCGGAAAGATCTTATTTGGATTCAAAACTCAACTCAACAACCTCTTCCGGCTGCACGCCCCTATTCTCCACTGAGTAATGAGTGTACCATCCCCAAGGTAGTTCGGCCGTAAACATTTTCACATGTTTTGGAACTGAGATGGAAGTATAACCGAGTCAACTTATACGTGTGGATCAATTTTAACGAAACAAGAAAAGGCAACATCTCACCGGAGTAACTTGAATTCGGTTATTTCATGTGCTCCCAGCCAGTCGCCTACCTACATTCATATTCAGGGTCAAATAAGTCAAACACCTAGTGACATTTGGTGCACAATATAACGTATTCAGGTCAAACCAGAAACTATGAGACGGAAACATGGGCGATAACAGAAAAGAGTCACATGGAGGATATGGCGGAATAATAGAGAGTCAGAGTGAACAAGAGAGAAGGGGGTGATATGTCTATGCTTCCGCTCAATCAGATACATCCAGACACACCAAGATGTTCAGGATCTGTTAAACTAAACCCTAGGCGTTGATGAAAAATTAACAAATGCGATATCAGACGAATGAAGCCCGGTATGATGGATGTAAACTGGTTCTCAGTAACGTGCTAACATCGTGAACAGCTCGGCTGCGTGATCTATATCCACGGTTTCCATAAAATGACTGCTACGGGACTCGGGTTAATAGTTCAAAGTGTGTTTGTCACCTACCCGCGGCTGCCTTCGCTGGGAGCGCATGAATTAATTTACCTACTGAAAATCACATGCGCAACACAAGGCGGCTACTGACAGATTTCACGGCAAAACAATTGGGTGACGACACTGAAAAGTACGCACAAAATGGAACGTCATTGTTTTCTTCTGCATGGTTTTTGTATAGCACTGAAACGGCTAAGCGCAACATTCACCAGTTAGAACCAGAGTTACCTGCTGCCATCTGACAGTCACTTGTCTATTAGCAACGCTGGCCATCCCCGGGAGAAGCACAAAATAATCTTGTTGATGTGTGTCTTTTGGTTGGGAATTACGGACGCATGCTGGTCGTCATCCGAAATTAGTGAGCTTATGGTATTTCCTGGGGTTTCGATGGAATCACAACGCTAAGCCTGCTTTCAAAGCCCATCAAGCGAATTCAAATAACAAGTGATGAAGTCTTAATTTGAATGGGATTTCAATAACGTTAGTGTAGGACTGACAGAATAACACTTACCTTCAAGAACGAGTTCCAAAAGCGACGCGGCGCAAGAGTTCGTAGGATAGGTCATGCTCTGTAGGTGGAACTGAAAATTTCCCCCGCGATAACCGGGCTGATCCAAAACACCAATTGTGTACTCCAAAATCAGCACTGTGTACCTCGTGTTGCTTCCAGATCTTTGTGGAAATGTCGTTGGTATCTGTTCTACCCAATTGTTCTACCTATGGTACCATTAGCCCCAGTGAACTTACAGTGTTGTCCAAGAAGCAGCAACATGAAACCGTTCCAGGTAGTGGCTGGAGTCATGAGGTGACATGGATTTATGCTAGTCGTATAATTGGTTTTATTGTCAGCTTCGAACGCACTGCAAAAAGACAGACTAAAGGAAACAAAATTTGGAAACCTGAAAAATTCAGGAAGGTTAAAGTCCAAGTGCGGACCAGATATCAGTGCAAATAGCGATTTTGAACCGCAAGTCCATTCANTAACTTCGCCTTGATCTAATGGAAGGTGGGATTTATTACGGAATTTGTGGAACTACTTTGCAGTTTTTGCTTGCAATTGTGCGATAGTCAATGAATATCCAGGAGAGTTCAAGAAGACGCGTTCGAGAAGAAGATGGATATTCCGTTTTTAAAAACAACATGCAAATGAGAGTTTAACCTTCCTGTCCAATAGTCTGTAACCGTTTAGTTGGCGTTTTCTAGTAAACAACTCCGCAACGAAGGGGTTCACTCCTTACACCAGTATACAACTAACGCAACAAACACGCCTTGTAAGTCTTTGATGCCGACAAGCTAATGGGTTACTGGAGAAAAAACTGTGACTAACCAATGCATTTACGCCAGAGTTTGCGTAGACAAGTCGGCAGTTGATTCCACCGGTATGAAGACAGGGAGAGGACAACTTGGCTTGCGGGACTTAAAGCTAATTGGTGCTCTTGAGAATGGTACGCTTAAGTGAAAAGGAGTAATCAGTAAAACGTTTATCTTTCGTTTGTCTTTGTTTCGGGCAAGGACATCTTCTGTCCGTCAGCTTGGGGTTCTCTCACCTCCAAGTTGAAGCCACTTGAAACCGTTCAATAACATAGTGAACATACCAACAGTTAATGTGGCATTTTTCGCTGATCGATCATTTGCAAAAGAACCTTATTCTAATCAATCTACGTTCAATTTATTCATTGCTCTGCTTTATTGAATGATCATTTAACCTATTAAAACACCCAGACAGCCGGAACAGGGCTTACCACACTAAGATAAAATTCACATTTGTTGCTTAGTGTTGAACCTTCATCAAAGTGTAGAAGCCCGTAGTCGGTGTGCAGTTTAACGATTTCCTTTTGCCACAATTCCGTTAAGTCTAAATCTCGGACTACGGACTGAATAAAATGGCGGGAAAATGTCCGGTCAGTTTTCTCGCTTCCTGTTTGGTTGGACAATTTTAGAGGTTCCAAAATGACATTGGAAAAAATGGCGAAGTCTAGTTACTGCATCTGTAGAAACGATCAATGATAGTTGTAGGGAAAATATTATAATGTTAGATGATACATTTGATGATAATAGTAGATAATTCTTCGGAAAAAAGGAAGTCAAATCGTTTTCATGTCAGTTAGTCTCAGCGATGCCGGATGAAACAACCGCACTCTCGTCTAACACAACCATAAACTTGTGTGCAAACACGATAGAAAACTGGGCAAATTTCAGGAAATTCACTCACCGTGTGTACTGTGAACAAATCAAAACAGGTAGCAGGCCACCAGCCTTCTACCATCAGTCTTAAGAATGGTAGTATCCATTAATGGAAAATACCTTGACATCGTGAATGTATGCACGACAGAAAGTTTATTGCTGCATTCTTGTCTAAAGAGTGACACAAATGAATCCAGTCTGCCCCCCCCCCGTTAACATCGGTAAACTAGTACCATTTCACAGACTCTCAAGTTACCTATTTTAGGTGAACTACAACGCTAAAACAATTAATATAGCTTTATGTCTGAACGATGTTGCGCTATCCTGTGTGCAATGTATAGCGACTTTTCAACATCAGTAGACCGCTTGTTTATCATCTTAAGACGTGGCAAAGAATGACAGTACACTGAAACTCTAGTATTCGGATCGGAGCACTCGTTCCTTAGAGACCAAACTACTGGATGCCCGCACATAGCTTTCTAGCTACACAGGGTCTTGCTGAGGGCCAAATATGGTCAAGCTTTTGATGCACATGTAAAGCGGTGGTAATATAACGGACAAGCGAACATACGGGAACCCGCTGCGAAGCACTATCAGGACCAAACCTGATGGCGTAGTGCTCAGCGTCGATAAATTTAAGCGATAATTTTCGAAGTCCCGGCCAATTTCCAGCGCAGTGCCACACGTTCACATCATAGCACCATGCAGACTTCCCGAAGGTCCGATCATTAGCATATTGTCAATTTGTTGTTGGACAACTCAGCGGTATTCCGTTGACCGTCTGGTCAATGTTGCCTCCCAGAGGATGACAGTTTCATGCAGTTAAATGCTGCTAACTTGCTGCGGCTCCAATGGACCAGTATGTATGTTAATGACACACAATGCTGATCCTTCCATAGCATGTGCGTCCGCTGGTTGTTCAAGTTCACATGGTCTGGGTTGCCCTATGGTGGCTGGACCCTTTCCAAGTGGCTCATTTGTTTTTTAAGATTCAGAGGTGTCACGTCTTGCATCTGCTCACCGGTTGTAAGGTGATAAAAAGTAACGTTTTCAAGATGTCAGGATTTGATCTGGCTCGTAACTTATTTGCGACATTTTTGTCTTCCGTCAGTTAAAATGATTGAAAATTCGGTACATAGATTACCCTCATTCCTACAGAAACCGCCATCAACACAGCCAACAACAGCCATCAGAGTGAATTAAACCACTTCAATTTCTGTTATTAGTTGTTCGATACACTTTCTCGCGATGCTTTTGAGTTGTCTGTCGAACCTCAGACTGTCATAAAAAATATCACATCCCGCTCTTGGATCAAGATGAATAACGCTTAATCATTCTCACCATGTTTATGTCGCATCCCTTTGTGCCTTATTTGAACGAATCTATACCAGCTACCTGATTGGTTCTCTATTTGAGTCCACCCGCTTTAGAGTTTGTTTGGTAGTTGGTTATCTACCAGCCCTTGTGTTACTGTTCCGCCAAATTTCGATGCAATTTCCTACGAATTACTGACCCACGTAGCAGAAGTCTACCAATTGCAACACATCCTACTGCGCGCACCAGAAAGTGTTCCATATTGCGACCATCCCCACGCACTACTCCTGTGATCGGTGCCTTACCGAGTTCTGTT
>SJOL01006398.1:552080-563546 GCA_004794785.1 Opisthorchis felineus | reverse complement strand
GCCCTGAGAACTTAAAGAGCAGTGCTACACCTTTTTCGCTTGTGCCTTTCAGGTGAACGACAGCCGCAGAACGACAAGAACACAACCGACCCGGGACACTTGAGCAAAAGCCTCGATCCTGTGTATCAATCCTTGAATCCGTGAATCCGTGTAATTGAACCGTCTTTTCCTTCTAGTCGCTTTCAAGTCGAATGCTGAACATTGTACCATACTTCGGTTGTGCCCTGGAAATTGCGGCCCCGACTTAATGTTTCCAGACGCCAAAAGTCTGATTTTGCCTAGACAACCACATGCTGTTGATAGACAGTATCGACAACTGCAGATGATTGATTCCGTCTATGCCCAGGACAACGAGCTTGCAAGCAGCAAAGTAGACGACCTGGAGACCGCGGAGAAATAACTCAATAGTGCCCTCTAAGTCACCAGCACATAAAGCACATAATCTGGTGTGCCCCTTGGGAAGCCAGAAAACACAGAAAGCGCAAAAATGGAGTTTCAAGGTCAGGTGTTGTAAAATATTTTCATACCCTAGCCCATCCGCAGCGTTTTACGTAATTCTTGTATGGTAATAACTTTGCTTATTTAGAGCGTTCCCTCAATAGCTGCACTCAACCTGCCCGCTGCCTCTTCCCCGCTTGATTAGGCCTCCTTGAGACCAAAGCTTGCCAGCACTCGTCTACTGAGGGCTATCTACCATCAGACACTCACCCCGCAGCTCGCAAGAAACAACATAGTTCTACCGTCCTCTTGTTAACTTACAGGTCCTCCATACTTAACCACATCAGCCCCCTGGCGTAGACCGGGGCCTTCCTTCTTGGACACCAAATCCCAGATCTAGTGCTTACGTATGTAAACGGACCTCGCTGTCATCTCCAGTATCCTGTTAAAGCACACCTGATAAGTTAAGGTCTGCTTCGTTGTCTTAATTTCCTGAACCTGTCGTACGGGTTTGTATCTCATTTAGCTTGGCTTTCTTGTCGACGTACTTCCACCCACCTTCGCAATCCTACCAGACTATCTGATCACATTAGCAGCCAAGGTTGTACTGAGGTTCTCCTGATACGGCCCGAATGTGAAATATACGATTTACTCCTCACTGCTTCACTGAAAAATATACTTTAACTTAAATCGAATTAGCCGTCTTCCTCTAAGCGGTTGTTGGACCCTGAATCCTTATCATCCAACTCCATTGTGTCCAACGAAGCGCTTCAACGCCAAGTGGCTCGGCTCGCAACCACGTCACTCTTCGAGGCCTGTCGGTAGAACGGTCCGAGTAACCAAGTATTGCCGAGCGTTCGGTACTACTAACCGGCATTTCCATTCCTGCCCCGTTCAGCAGTCCCCTCCCGTCTCCCTCAGTGGAAGATTCTCAGCTTCACGCGGACCTGGCAAATCTCATAGCTCGTGTGCATGAGGTGGAAAGTGAACCAGCTTCCTTCTGAGGCATACATCCAACTGCTTGCATTCTAACTCCTGATTCAACATGCGATCCATCAGACATTGCAAAAGCGCCCATCATTATTGATACACCTACCTACGAGATCGATTAGCATATGGAATGCCGACAACAAGACGTGACCGCATCCCACTCGGGCACACAAAACCTGCCATCTTGACAGCACGTAACATGCTTGACACTATTTGCACAGCTCGATGGCTCTAAAAGCCGAAACTATCCTCGCGTTGCCCAACGATAATTCGATTTAGGGATAAAAACTTACGTCTGCTGACATCCCAGGCCATTCGCTCCTCTACTCAATTATTCCAAACCGTGATGGTCAATGCTGATGGCATTCCACCGCGAAGGCATCCTACTAAAAACTCACTCTCCAAATCTGTAAATCCGATCAATTAAAACTAGGAAACGGATCCCTCTTTCTTCACCAACTTGCACCAGTCAGTACTCTCTGTGTGACTCAATCGGTGACTCAATCGCAGACTTCCCGTGCGACCGAATACTTGAAACACTACGCAAGCCGTATCACCGTTGGTGCGTGTGCATGTGGCAGCCGAGGTACCTTTGCCTCAAAAAAGCCTACTGAGTCAGCCAGTTGACTCGGCCCCTGATGCAGTTGCATTAAATTCTGTTAGGCTCTCAACCTTCCGCGACAGCAATGTAGCCAGTTCCAAGCCGGTCGGATCTACAGCCTTCCCTCCTAATACTGTGGTTGACCTGTTATCACCAAATTCTCGAAACTCCAGAGCTCAATCTCTCCCAGCTCTCTATTACACTGGATTCGCTTGTTGTCAGATTTTGCCACACTGTGGCGCTGACTGGTGCCCTGGCGCCACACGGAGCTCCTTGTGTGCTTCATGCCCCGCGCCTCCCACCCAGGTCCATGAGAACTCCACTTATACCTTTGGGCACCTACCTACGTAAACTTTGACCTCAATCGCGCCGACAAATTCCTATTTGATGGATCCGGTACCTCATCACTCCTACCTGAGGCTGCAGTAGAAAATGACAACAGAGTCTTGCTCCAGACCTTCTGACCTAATGAAATTCCGCGTCTCCCCACCAAAACGCTTCCTTAAGCTCAATCACCCACCGTCAAAGACTGGTATCGTAACGCCTTCTATCACACTAACTCCCCGAGCTCCAACTCTTCACCCTTCGTCTACAAACCTGACTGTTCCCCGAAATGTACAAAAACAGACCTGTAGCTCCTCAAGTCTTGAAAGCTAGGCCCTTGGAAAGATATTTAACTCGCAAATACCATCACTTAATCTTAGTCCATATCAACCTTCACCCAATTGCCACTCGTATACTATTTATCCGAGATCCCTTTTCGACATTTACTAACCTTCCACAGCCTCTGCTTCTTCCAAAGCCACGTGAAGCTACACCTTTATGATCTTTAACAAATACATCAAACTACACGTACCACGTACCTGGTAAAACCTCGTATCCGCAACGACAGACGGCTGTCTCTGACCTCCATCTGCTTTCACCATCCCGCCCACTCACTTTCGTCCCACCTGAACATTATTTCCTGCCGCCACCCTTCCCTCTACACCCATCACCTCTTTCCGCACCATATCATATCCGCACGTCATAACGATGTTGAAGAGAACACGGCGAACCACCCTCCATTCAACTGCATGTCATCATCCCAAAGACATGCACTACCCCACACTAAGCCTGATGCTGCACCTTCTGCCGTAGGTTCAGACCCACTCTACCCACTATTTACCCCTCTAACGCCATTGCTTAATACGCCAACACCGACTCCAAACACACACAGTAAACCCCGCTATACGCAACCCCACCTGGACTTTCCAATTCCTCCTAGTACCAGACTCCACCGTAAGGAAGGTTATCAACTTCCTACTTAGTACGGTTTGCTGGCCAATGAGCTCGTCAATAATGCCGTTCGGTGCCCGCTCCTTACTGCCGAAAGTCCGTAATCTCCAAACGATTGGCGCCACTGTACTACCAAGTCTGATTTGAGTGACTGAATCACGGCTTTTATTTAAAACTCCAGACACGAGGGTTTCAAACTTGCCTATAATATCCACTGCACTGACAGGAAAAACCCAAGGTGTACAGGCTGTGCCATTTTTTCTAATCGGAACCTAGTGCAATGCACATTAAAGTTGCCCCTTGGAAGGGATTCCAGAGCCCCCGGGATCTCTATGGAACAGACCAATTGACCTGTACTGGTGTAAGGAGGAAGGCCCTGCGCCGCGGGGTTGTTTATTAGAAAACACTAACTAAAAGTTCACAAAATATTGGACGGGAAAGTAAACACATCATATTTAAAAAAAAACTGAACATCCCCACACATCTTCAACTTTTGTGGATATTCATTGATATCACGCAATGGTAAACGAACGCTGCAAAGCATTTCCGCAGGTCCCGTAATAAACCCCATAGGGGTGCACCTTTCATTATACGCGGGGAGGAGTTACGGGAAAACCACACATTACTCAAATGCCTCATCAGTAGTATCCGCAGTTACACGTCTTTCCCCTTCAAAGGTCGTTTGCATGCCACCGATTTCCATTCATCTCCGTTAGGTCAGCCGCAGCGGCTTGTCTATTCGGCAGCTCTTCGGGTGTATCATGCCACCTCCGAAACTGAGTCCCATTTACTCTTTTCGATCCCCGACCGTCTTGAATTGCACAGACGTTTTCCCGGTGGTCGGTAACGACAAACGGAACTTGACATCGACTACTCAGCTTCCGCGACCCCAGTCCACTCCTTCCAGGATTCTGATGATCCTTCCACTTGACTTTCACGTCTATGGGGAGTGGTCGTGCCTTTCTACTTGCCGTTTTCTGTCTAGTCCTTTCCTGAACGGCGGACAAGTTTTCTCGAGCTTCCCTCCTTTCCTCTCCTGGCTCCTCTGGAGACAAGTGTGTTGCCGGCCACAACCCAATTTCCTGATCAACCGGAAGGCGTAAATGTCGACCACACAGCAGCTTGAACAGGGACTTGCCTGCGGTTGGCTGTATGGAAGCCCGATGATCGAGCAACACCATCGGCAGGTTCACTTCCCAATCACCTCGTTTGGCCGCTAGCCACTCCTTGATCGTTCGGTTATTACGTTCTGTAAGACCATTTGTTTGCGGGTGGTATGGTACCGTCCTTAGCCGTCTGATGGCCAGCTTCTGCAAGCAACTCCTAAACTATTCGCTCTCAAAGCAAAGCCCCTGATCCGTTAGGACCATTTTTGGCACACCGTGGTTGGCCACGATGTGGTGCATTGCAACTCCACTGATTGTCGTCGCCCGCTGATTTGGCACGGCTGCCGCCTCGACTCACCGCGACAGGTGTCCTGTCACGATTATGGTATATTGATTTCCGCTGGTCGTCACCGAAAAGGGGCCCATGACGTCCACGGATCATGGAGTTCTGAGGCAGGAATGGGTTCCATGGGATGGGTTGCCCCTGCCGTATACCCTTTCATCAGTTGGCACCGCTTACAGGGCACCGCATAATCCATCACCTCACTTCTCATCCCGGGCCAGTAGGCCCTCTGCCGAAGTAGGTCGTACGTCTTGGTGCACCCTATGTGTGCCATCTCGTGGCAGTCAACGGTCAGATTCCTCCTCAAGATGCGAGATATCACGGGCAGCACAACATCAGGATTGACGGCGTTTCATGAAATTATGCCAGCTCCGATCAGACTCAGCCCATCGAAGTGATTCTGGAACGTTTCCAATTCCTTGTCTTCCTCTCCGCGCATGTGGCTTACGTCGACGTGCAAGGCCGTCTTATTTGTCTTAGTTGGGGTCGCATGGCACCAATCTCATTTCGCCAACCAAGCATAACACACGCATTCCTCTCTGCTACTTCCAGGAGCGATCACATAAAATAGATAAATGAATAAATAATTTAATGAAATTCTTAGTCTTTCACTACTGGCATCCAGGACCAACGTGTATGGGCTATTTTCGCTATGCATCACTTGGTAATTGAGGCTATTAGCCGTTCTTCGAGGACTGGCGGCCCCTTCTCCTAGATTCACTTTCCCTCTAAATCACGGTACTGTCCAATTCACAGAGCTACTTCCGGATAAACCAGTCCATCATTTTGGAGGCTCTATCCCCATCAGTACTTATGTGTTTACTGTTTATTAACACTACCTTCCGCGTTCTTAAACTGTTTTTCCTATGCCTTCTGTTTTATGATAACGTTGTACGGCCAGTTTGGCCAGTTGTTAATTGCTAGGAGAATGACATTCCGACCTAGCTGCGACTGCAGAATTTCTCTAACTATACCCCCTTGGCTTAAATTTAAGCAACATCTCTGCCAATATATCCACTTGCAGCCCTCTTTTCCTAAAGTGCGCTACTCAATATTTCACAGATTCGCGGATGGATAGACTGGAATTTCGCGAGATGCGCACTGGTGATGATTCCCAATAAGGATGAAGCAGCTGTACAGTGCTCCTTGGCTTTTCAGCACATATTGGCTTCACGTACAGGATGAAATCCCCAAAAAATTCGCAAATCTCTTCACACTGCCAACAATCTATAAGTAGCTCAGTAGAAGCATAAAATTCACCCGATGAGTGAAACTTCCATCTGAGAAGTCGGCGCTCGAAGAGCCAGTCAAAACGTGTGACCACGTTATGTAGATCCCGTGAGTGAAGGATGAGCGGCGTTATATCCCGTCCAAGTGCGAGTTAATCACACTGTTCATCAGCCGCTCGTGGCCGAACGGTTAAGTGTTCAAACCACTAGCCGGGAGGTCGCGGGTTCAAGACTCTCCGGAGTTTTGCAAGATGCGCACTGCTGATGATTCCCAATGAGGATAAAACTGCTGTACAGTGCTTCTCGGCTTTTCAGCTTTGATTGGCTTCACTTACAAGATGAAATCCGCACAAAATTCGCAAATCTCCCCATACTACCAACAAATGGCTGCCTCAGGCCAATTTAAACCTGGTCATAGATGCAGCGCCGATAGCTTGGAGAAGAGCTTAACCAGAGCAGCAGCTTCACGGAACGAGAATAACTGTCGTCTAACAAAAGTGCGCGCTCTAACTTGAAAAAGCATCATACGGCTCTCTCGCTGTGTACTGTTGGGTTTAGAAACAAAAACTTATCAATCGCACCTGCTGTAATCTGGGCGTGATTAGCTACCAGGTTGCCCCAGAGACACCGATATTCTGGGGGAAATGGATCGAGTACTTCAAGGTATGTTTTACATCTGGTGAACTTGAGGCCGGCAGGCATTTTTAAAGCTGCCCCTCGGGCACGTCAAACCTGGGTGATATTTATCATGCTTGGAGTACCTGAGAAGTAGCCTGATGTAAGCCACTTGATGTCTGGAGGTTTATGCGTGGAATACAGGGAGAACCACTCCGAATTACCCGAAGATAACAACAGCCTTTTGGCCGGTTTTTGGAGTTGGAATGAGGAAGACATAAATGGAGGCTGATATCTGAAAAAGTTCTGGTATCTAGCTTTGCAAATCTTCCGTTTTTTTCCAAGTATACGCGCCAGAGATGCCCACTGAGTTCCCCCAGGTGTGCACACGCGCTTTAAGGCCCACAGCTTTGAGGCGTCCAAATTTATTTAAAGCTTGCTGATGTAAGGGCCCAACGATATCGGGTCGTCCGCAAAGTAGTCACGGACTTGATAACACATAGCTAATGTCGTTGCCAAGAGCCAGGATGAAGAGCAATTTTAGGACAGCGCCCAGAGGGTCTGCCACGAGACTAGTTCCTAAAGGGCGTCAAATGATCAGAATTCTGCTCAAGTGTGTATTAAATGAGGGGTCTTGGTCCAGCTCTTGGGCCTTGAGCTTGAAAAATGGTGGGACGGGTAAAAGTCGATTGGGCGCTCTTAAAAAGCCGAAAAGAATGGCATCCAATATCAGTCGCTTGCTGTTGACTTCGGTCGGTCTGTCTACGAACACAGGCACAAGCCTCTGGGGGATTAGTACTGTCCCCATATATATAAAATTGGGTTGGTGAGATGTGTAAGAGCGGCCCACTTCAGAATTTTTTCCATTGCCTTGTGCTTACCGATGTCGGAATTACTTGGCCTGTAGCTGTCGGTAGATAAGCAGTCAAAGTTCTTCAGATTGGCCTGCCAGTCGCTGTCCTGAAGGCTTTCCCCAAACAAGTGACGAAACATCACTTGAAAATGTTTGGCCAAATTCAGCAATGTTTCACTCAAAATCCTTGGGTGCACCTTGTGTGGAATCGACGCACTGAAAGAATTGTCCTGTGCAAATTTCGGCAAAACTGTGGCAAACAGTTGGAATGCAGGCTGTTAGTGGCTCCGGTTGGTCAAGGTTGGATGCCATGAAGCAGTCGGGGCAGAATACCAACCTGCACGGTGGTCTCATTACATTTCAGCTACAAGCTACCTGTGGCTCACTGATTCCCAATGTCCTCCTCATGCGGCAAAGGCCACTGGTTTATTTTATCGATTGTAACACGTGTCCTTGAATAGTATACTTTGGTTTTATTCTAACAGGGCCTGAACAACGGTCTTGTGATTATCCTTCCATGGAGCTGGCCTCATACTAAGCTGGTTGAAAAAAATAAGCCTTCGTATCAAATCTGCTCCGCAGTTGTTTTGGGTGAACACCTTAGGTTAAGGGTTTCTGACTTGGTAGCAGATGAAGTCAGAGCCAGCGTGCAGTGATCACCACACAGACTTCAATTATCACTTGAGTGATAAAATGCCCCGCTAGTAATAAAAGGACTTACTAGGATTGGTGGCTGACTTGTGTGAGAACTGGCGTATGCGTCAACGTGCCAAGCCCAAAACCCTGTTGTATGACCTATGTTAGTGCCGGTGCAGTAAGCATGACATCCTGAAAAACTCCTCTGGTAATTCATGGAAGGGTTAATTTCATTACCAGCAGAAGGCACGGGGAGAAGTGCCTGTGTGGCCAGAGTCACGAACAGCGTGACCCTGGCCATATGCCCAACAGTCCAAGGCCGCAAGGCCCCATCGGTTATTTTGGGCTACAGTTTAAATTGACCGGCCAGATCGTGGCAATTTGGCTGCCTCACCAGGTTATCTGGCTCAACGAGATTGCAAGCACTCCATGGATGCCAGGGGAATGGATGAAGGAGCTTAAGGGGAGGAGTAGAAGCTTCAAACTTCGGCTGCAGTTGCGCAAACGCCCCGCACGACTGTTATTCATTCGATCTGGCATTTCCGCGTTCTACATCTACATGGTTTCCCTACTGAATTGAAAATCTCCGTGCCTCCGCATCGGCCTGACTCTATCTGTGTCAATCTCTCCGTCTAACCCATATCCAGCTGCCACGAACACGCGTATCCTCTGTCCGATTGCGGCATCCTTGATGACCGTTACGGGGTTGTCATGGAACCGAAGTACGTCAGTGCAATGATGGCATGGCACTGCCGTACCCAGTCTGATGGCACTCCCGCAACTATTTTCTTCGAAATCTCGACCGCAACCTCTCGCCCAATCGAGTCTGTAATCACAACCGCAACCAAATTCATCACTTGGCCCCAACCGACTCATTCTAAACGTTGAACCTATCGTTCGGATTTAACCAACGAAGCTCCCTGCCGCAATTCGCCCCTTCCACAAGTTCAATTTCATTCACGGTGTTCGTTTGGCCCTATGCGCTAGCACTATCCCCTCAGCAAAACTATACTTTACACCTGACTTCCCTACAACAGTGATACCAGTGAGTCTACTTAGTTTCAATTTAAACAATATTTTTGGAAACAAAACTTGCCATGTATCTACAAATCAGATCCCTCAATCTTCATTTCCATTTTTGATTTTTTGCCCCTAGCCATTTACTCGACCGCCCAAGGCCACTCATGGCCAGCAACGGTTTTCAGTTTTAGTTCAGGTAAGGTGGTTCATCTTTGAACTGGTCGTACCTCACGCTCATTGCCCTCGTTTTTTCCCCGTTCCTACATCTGTGGTGACTTTTCACGTAATAAACATGCCCGTTGTGTTGTTGTCTGCCGCGATCTGGTTGTAACGACACGATCATGCCTCCATCAGCATGCTATCTACACATCGGGAAATGAAACCTATTATTATCATATCGTATTACGCCCAACGGTTATGACGCTGCCCATTTTCTACGCAGTCCCCTGTACTCACAACCCTTCAGTCATGCTTTTATTTTGACTGTAATATTGTGATCATGCCTGACGGTATGCCACCCACCAGTTGGGAATAAACATTATTATTATTATTATTATTAAGTGGAGTTTCTCAAGGGTTTGTATGGGACCTGAGGGTAAATGGTAAACGAAAGGAGGGAAGTGGGCTCCGAGCAGCAGGACCGGAGCGCACAGTGAAGCTTAAAGCGGTGTATGTGTATTACCAGATGGAGAAACTGGTGCGAATAGAATAGGCTTCAAGCACAAAGCTACGCAGACTGCACTACCGCGTTTTGAGTCCGTTCAGAAGACATAATAGACGTTAAGAGAAGCTCCGAAATCAGATATTCGTGTTATGCGTCGAGTCCATGCCTGATCATCCAAGACCTAATACGAAACATCGGAAAGCTCGCTGCAAGGGCTAGGGTAGTTTGTGAAGAATTCTCCACTATTTCAGCTGAATCTGAGGGCAGGAGAAGGAGATTTTTTGCGCCCGGAGAGGTTAGCAGAGAGAGTACTTCCACACTGGCTTTGATCGCCAGTTATGAAAAGGTCCCCGTTATCGTGATTGCTTGTTTCCTGCCGTTAGTTATTTCATCGCTTCTCATTTGTTTGCAGGTATTCTTCGCTCACTTGGAATCCGCCCTTTGTCAAACCCTTGTTTCTAGGGTATTGCGCAGACCACATGATTGAAAAGTAGCCAATACAATGCTTGGATAGAAACTTTTTGAGCTCAAAATCCGCCTATGTTTAAAAACTTGCAAAGGGGACACTGGTATTTCTCGGGATCCCGGGCGCACTTTGGTCATCGGTGCGCCATTGTATGACTCTGTCGGGTCGATTGCCTTGGCGTCAAATCATTGAGGGGTATTGCGTTTGGTAGCAACCCTAAGAGGCTCATGTACATTAACAACTGCGTCCTGAATATGACGGAAAGCCTCGTGAATTGGCTAGGCTCACGTTGCTTGTTCGGCAAAGTCTTCTTGTGTTTTGTGTTTGCACTGCCTGTCAGCATGGTAATTTCGTAGTTGTCGGTTTTGACACCGGCTCTTGTAAACACGAGTGACGATTATACCTTCAATCAAACTGAAACTTAAACCGGCGTAACATACATTTTGTGCCTCTAGGGGGCAATCCTCTGGCACTTTGTAAGACAAAGCCTAAATAATTACCGCAGACTCTTCCAGGATGCTGTCCGCCTGCGGAACGGCAGTGCATTTGACCGTATCACAGAAGACGGACCCACAGTCTCGGCGACCAAGGACCATCAGATTTAAAACAATAAGTGCCCCTTCAAAAAGGAAAAACCATTGCTGAGTTTGTTTAGGCTACTAGCTTCTTTGCGTTTGTATCCTTAGAAGATTCCGAACGAAACACTAGTTTGTCATCGTGCACCCCTGTTATCTTTGGGGGACGGAGCTTTCCCCCCGTGGGCGAAAATTTCGGCAGTTGCTACTTATAACTCTTTCAATACCGCCTTTTGGACGACTAGGTTTGCTGTCGTTTAAGGACCTGGAACAAACTTGCGTCTGTTTGGTTTCCTGGGCGTTGGCGCGCGGTTTGATCGGAAAGGTGTCTCTGTGGGGCCCCGAAGGCTGGGTTGCAGCACCGAGAGGTAGTTATTTTGGTGGCGCTCCCATGAGGCTCGTTTTCGCAGAGAACTGCACCTTGAATCCAGCCAGTAGCTTTCTGATTTGGCGGATCTTATGTGGCTTGTTTGGCTGCAGTCGCTTTTCTTTCGCGTTTGTGTGGACACCCGAGTTGCCCGCGATCAGCGTGGCCAACTGGGTGTACGAGGGACTATCTGGCTCGTTGTGGTCAGGCTTGTGGCTTTGGCTGTCGGGGTTCTGGGCGACGACTGAGTCCACAGTCGAAGAGATCACTTTCGACGGAGTGGAGCTG
>SJOL01006398.1:480634-543718 GCA_004794785.1 Opisthorchis felineus | reverse complement strand
TTCACTAGGAAGATGCTGGACGACATAGGAAAAACGGGTGGCTTGGGAAGTGATGCGTCGGGTAGTAAAAACAGCTTCGACCTGGTGAAACCACACCCTGGGATTGCGAGGATTATATTCTGGTAAACGGATGCTAATTGCATTCTCGACTAAATCCGATGAATCGAAGTGTGCATCCATAATGACTGGGCAAAATTAAATAACTACGACGACTTGAAAGGGAAAGTTAAAAAAATATCTCGAAAGACTCGGGCTCACCAAATTTGTAGTGGTCTGGGTACCCACTTCTATCGGCGCCTTTTATCTTTGCAAGCATCCAATTAATGCGAACAAGGCCAATTTCGCAATGTATATTCCATAGTCCAGCTGAAGGCCGCAGAAATACCGCCTATTTACCTTCATTAATGATCCGCCTTTCCGACCGCCCAGTGTGAATCTCCAAGAACCTACTGCTCTTCTGGATAAGCGATGTAGTGTACTAAGGCGAGAAACCCGAGAAACTTTCGTTTACCGTTACCTTTCGCACCCTCTGATTCTTATTAATTCCGACCAATGAGCGTTCAGTATTTACCAATTCCATCTGGTTTTGCCGTCAAGACGAATGCCGGCTTCGGTGGGGCTTTTCGTTGAGGCAGTTAGCAGCCAAGGGCGCACGGGGCTTACCCATAGATTCGGTCTTGGCGACGTAATCTGACGGGCCACTATGGAGGCCAACCTCGCTCGTCTTCAGATACCGATGAGAAACGGGACATCTGGAGCTAATGAACCGTCTCTTCGTCTGGTCGCACTTATTTTTCAGCCGTTTTCACGGATTCACGGATTGATACACAGGATCGAGGCTTTCGCCCAAGTTTCCCGGGTCGTTTTTGTTCTTGTCGTTCAGCGGATGCCGTTCACCTGTAAGGCACAAGCGAAAATACTCCGCGCGGGGCAGTAAGCTTGCTAGCGCGAGGATTCGCATAAAAAAGCATCTAATAGAGCCTTGAACTGGGGGAATGTTATTCCACGCAGCAACTACTCAAAATGAGGAAAAAGTTTACCTAATTAAAGTGGGCGCTCTGAAGTTGAATATCTCCTCACCATGTCCCCGCCGTGTGTTGGCTGGCTCAACGGTGAAAAAATTGCTGACCAAACCTTGTTCAAACAGGGCTTAATTAAGTATTAGGTCTCTTCGGAGTCGACGATACTCCAGGGGAAAGAGGTTAAGGGCTTAAATGCCTACAGGGGTCAGGTGACAGTTGCCGATGGGTGCTTGGTGGAAGGGCTGATGAATCTAGTCAAATAAGATCGGGTGCGGTTTTACGGACCTTCATAAACCACCTCGTCGTTTCATTTTTGCGAACCTATGCACGCTGTGGAAGCACCAAGGGACAGTGATTCTCCAAAGCTAGGGGTTCACGACAATTTTCATGGATAGAAAACAGAAAGAATGCTCATGAGCCGAAGCAAGGTTGTAAATCACCAATGCTTACAAATTAATCAAACTGGCGGCACTGTATACTATACTGCTACTGATCGGATGGTACCTGCTGCTCGCAGCCGAATTAGGAGTCAAACGGGTACGCTTTATTCCCTGCCCGCCACGCAGAGACTGGACCTTACCGTGGTATGGCGGTTTGTGTACCTCAGCGACTCATTAAGCTATACTGAGGGGTTTCCGCGCGACACTCACAGAGTCTCTCATACCAGGTTGGTCAGCGGGTAGAGGTCGGACAAACACACTCTCCTGGCCCTCCAGGTCAGGGGTTGGAACATGTGTGGCGACGTGTTCCTTAAAAAGTGGTAATGTACTTTCATTTCCAGCCCAACACCGCTGCCTTGCGGTTAGGCTTTTGAGCCAAAGACTTTGGTTGAGGACCCTAATCGTCCTCCTGTCTAGGTTTGGGCGCCCTGACAGTATTCCAGCCCTTGTACAACCGTGACATTTACAACCAACAATGCTCTCATGCCACATCGGCCTTCGCGTGGTGCCATCAGCCGGGTCGCCTTATTTGCTGCATACAGCAGGGCGGGTAAGCGAAAACATGCTACTGCTGACGCCTCCCTTCTTACATTTTCACGTTTCCCGTCTTCCACCCTCCTCCACCCAAATTTGAATACTTTCTCCCCAGTTCCCAGCTCTAGGACTGACCGTTTTACTCGCCCTGCATCACACTCAGCTGCAGCTTCTGTACGCCCGAGTTCAGTCACAACCCTAAATACTTCGAATTCTGTTTTCAAACCCTGAAGGTCTGTCTACCTAGCCACCTTTAATGTTCGCACACTGAAGCAAGCAGGTCAACAGGTGGCTCTTGCTCGTACGCTGGATTCCCTCTGCATTGATGTTGTTTTTCAGAAACAAGGACGCAGGACGTAAATACTGTGATCGAGCTGACTGCCCCCTCGCTCTCTTCCAGGTTTCGGCTACGCACCTCTGGTGATGCGGAGGCCGCTGCAGCTGGACATGCTGGGGTGGGTATTGTATTGAGCGAACGAGTGGAAGCGTCTTTGCTTGATTGGATACCCGTTGATAGTCGCCTCTGTGCGGTTCGTTTGGCGACATCTGTGAGATAATTTAGAGGAAGTGAGCTCTATCGCACCTCGTATATTGCGTCTGCTTACGCTCCAACTGACTGTAGCTCTGAATCTTCTAAAGACATTTTATATGACGCTCTAGGTGCCCTTCTACAGCGGGCTAAAAGCTCAGATATCGTTGTGGTTGCTGGTGATATGAACGCCCAGGTAGGTAGACTAAGTGCTGCTGAGGGCCCGATTGGATGGTCGTCTTGGTTTGGACACGAGACGCACCGACAACAACGGAGACCGCTTACTTCAGATGTGTGCCGATCACAGACTGTTCCTTTGCAGTACGCACTTCCGGAACAGCGGAAACCGCTTGAGAACGTGGTGCCCACCAACAAACCAGCGCCGAATCCAGATAGACCACATCGCCGTCAGTTATCGGTGGCGAGGGTCGATCACCGCCTGCCGCTCCTTCTGGAATACCAGCGTGGACTCCGACCATGCACTTGTACGCTGCTGCTTTTCATTGCGCTTTTCAGGTCTACGCAAAACGCACACACCTCGCTTAGCCATTGAGAAGCTAGTGGACCCAGAAGTCAAACGAAACTATCAGAACCAGCTCTTCCAATGCCTGCCGGACGGTACGGTGTCGGATACAAACGGCCACTGGGATAAGATATCCAGAGCGCTACTCCAAGCCAGAACATCTTTGCGGTACAACCCAGTCAACCTCATCCAAAAATTGGATCTCTGATAGGACGGTGTCTTTGCTGGAGACCCGGCGACAGATTCCTCTTGGCCGCCATCACAACTCCACCCGACGCATCATCCGACGCCAGGTGAATCTAAGTGTCCGTGCAGACCGAGAAGCTTGGTGGACCCGGAAGGCCGAAGAAATGGAGAATGCAAAGAACGTTGAAAACGTCCGCAAGCTGTTCCACTTGGTTCGTTCGACTGGTCCTCGGAAACCTCTTGTCAGCGAAATAATCAAAGACCAAAATGGCTCCCTGATATGCAGCAAAGCAGAACGTTTGGACCGCTGGGCACAGTACTTCGAACAGCAATTCAGCTGGCCACCTGCTACCTCCAATCCAGAATCCTGGCCTTCAACAGAATATGGAGCCGCCTTCAGTCTCAGAAGTGTCCGAGCGTACTTCTCTACTCAAGTGTCATCGTGCTGCTGGTCCTGACGACCTTCCACCTGCTCTTTTCAAGGATGGCGGTGGGCTTCTCAGCCAGTGCCTGTCTAGCCTATATGGGTCTATCTGGAAGAAGGAGACCGTCCCAGACAACTGGGGTAAATCGATATTAGTGCCCATTTTCAAAAAGGGTACTCACAGTGAATGTAGTAACCACAGAGGTGTTAGTTTGACTCCTGTTGTGACAAGGCTTCTGGCGTCACTGATTCTTCAACGCCTTTTGGTGGCACGTGAACCCTTGACTCGTGAGAATCAAGCGGAATTTCGACCGAGTAGAGGCTGTGTTGACCACATCTTCACACTCCGTCAGGTATTACAGCAACGCCACATGTACAGACGACTCACAGTGTAGGTATTTCCTGACTTCAAGGGTGCGTTCGATTCTGTCGATCGGTCATTGCTGTTAACTACGCTTGCTCAACAGGGTATGCCCCAGAAGTTTGTAAACATAATCCGGTCCCTATATTCACATACTTCTGGGCCGGTGAGAGTGTATGGTGAGCTCTCCAAAAGCTTCACTACAAAAAGTGGTGTCAGACAAGGATGTCCACTCTCTCCATTCGTGTTCGATTTCATCATTGATGAAATAATGAGGCGAACGCCGGGAGGTCTTCAAAACCCCGGTGTTCAAATTGTTGCTGGTGAGAGCCTTGTCGATCTGGAGTGCGCAGATGACATCGCCCTCATCTTTGAAGACCAAGGCGAAGCACAAGCCCTGTTGAATATACTGAACACCATCATGCCATCTTTTGGCATGCGCCTTGCACCTTCAAAGTGCAAAGTCATGCTTCAGAACGTGCAGTCTGCGAACACATCCCTTACAATTCAAGGAGAATCACTGGAGTTTGTGGAAAATTTTACATACATCGGTAGTTGTATTAGCTCTGACGGAAGTGCGTCTGATGAAGTCAGTGCAAGAATCTCAAAGGCTCTAATCACGTTTGCTAATTTGCGTCACTTGTGGCGTCAAAAGGGCATCTCACTAGATCTTAAGGGTCGTGTGTACCAGGCTACAGTAAGGGCCGTGTTGTATGGGTGCGAGACATGGCCTCTGCGGACAGATAGTGTGAGGCGTCTTCATGTTTTCGACCACCAATGCTTCAGAAGCGTGGTTGGTTTTGGATGGCGTCAGCGTGTTAGTGACGAGGTGATTAGAAAACGGGTATTTGGTTGTGCTGCAGGTACTTCACTCGGGGAAAACATCCAGCACCACCGACTATGATGGCTCGGTCATGTGCTACGCATGCCGAAACACCGTCTACCGAGACGAGTGTTGTTCTCCGTGCCTCCTTCAGGATGGTGCAAACCGCGAGGTGGACAACGTATGACTTGGCAGAAAGGCGTGAAAGAGATCACGAAGAGTTTGGGTGTTGTTGGTGTTGTACGCCTTCCAGGATGGGCTCCCGTGACCCCGCCTGTGCTTGGCTGGAGACGTTGCAAGAAATGGCGGCCAATCGATGCCAGTGGCGTTCATGCTGTCAGTTTCTTTCCAGGTTGTCTGATTGAACGGTTGGAGGTGTAGGCACTTCAGAATGCTTGACAGGCAGACACTGTTGCCTCTTTCGGTCAATGCATTTTATGTCTGTGAAACACGCATACAAGCATTTCGGTCGTACATCTTCATTCGCTCATCGCGAACGCACTTTACTCTTCGGGTGTCTGGTTATCCTGGTGCGATGGCTCGTGGTATCTAAGGCTTGGGAGCTGTGCTTAGCTCCAGGAATGAGTGCTCCTTACTGGACTGGATTCCAATAAACGGCAACTCTCGGGCTGAAGAAGACAGCTATCGTCATTTGTCACGGTTACTCCGGTCAACAAGAAGTGAAGATGTCGTGATTCTGGCAGGTGAGATGAATGCCCAGGTTAGCCGACTAAGCTCCGATAAGATCCTTCTTGGCGTCCGATTTGGGATTGACGCTCACCGTACAGATAGTGCCGAACATCACTTGTTCCTAGCCAACACAAGCTTTCAGCATAAGGGCTAGCAGCGTGCGACTTGGAAGCCAGAAAATGCAACCTATCTGTGGACCTTATCATCATCATCGTCGCCAACCTTGAGAGCAACATCAGGTGAAAACACTGGTACTTCATACAACCACTAATTCATGACTGTACATAAGCTGGGATACTGCCAGAGGAGGACGATTGGGGTCTTCAACTAAAGCCTTTGCTTCAAAAGCCTGACCGCAGGCAGTGGTGGTTGGCGTAAAACCGTCAGAACAGCCTATATTTTTTAGGGAACATGTCGCCACACGCGTTCAAACCCACAACCTAGGGGACCAGGAGACTGTGCTAGTCAGACCTGTACCGATTGACCACCATGGTATGGGGATTCTGTATGCACGTACACCCCTCAGTATAGCTCAGTGAGTTGTGGCGATGCACAAACCGTCACACCGCGATAAGTTCCACCCTCTCCGTGACGGTTCTGAACCATGCCTGTCGCAAGAGCCTGGGAGAGTGGGTGGCCTTTGCAACGGGGAACAGTCACACCCTGTTCCAGATAATCCGATCAACTTTTCCGAGGGTCATCATCATCATCGACAGCATGACATCAGTGTTCAACACCGATGCTTCACTGCCGTACAAAGGGGGAGGCGCCACCTGGCCCGGATGGGGATCGAACCCATGACATTCGCGTTATTAGCACGACGCTCTAACCAACCGAGCTACCGGGCCACTCATGGTTGTACGTGGGCTGGGATACTGTCAGGGCGCCCACACCTAGACAGGAGGACGATTAGGGTCCTCAACCAAAGTCTTTGGCTCAAAAGCCTAACCGCAAGGCAGCGGTGTTTGGCAGGAAATGCAAATAAATTACCATTTCTACGGAACACGTCGCCACACATGTTCCAACCCCCAACCTGGAGGACCAGGAGACTGTGTTCGTCAGACCTCTAGCCATTGACCAACCTGGTATGAGTGACTCTGTGAGTGTCGCGCGGACGCCCCCAAATATAGCTCAATGGGTCGCTGAGGTGCGCAAACCGCCACACCACGGTAAGGTCCAGTCTCTTCGTGACGGAGGGTGGGTGTTATCGAAGCAACCTGCAAAATGATGGGACGGAAACGTCGTCTTGAACGATGGACTGAATACTTTGGGATCAATTCAGCTGGGCCTCATCAACTCAACTTCTGGAAGGACCAAATGAGCCCGAATGGGAAGTCGACATCAATACGCCACCGAAGACCGAAGTCTAGCGTACAGTCTTATTGTCTCGGCGCAACAAAGCACATGGACCAGACGGTTTACACCTTGCACTCTCCAAAGAAGGCGACGAGTACGTCGTGGCTAACCTAGCGACCTTACTCCGAAACGCCTGGAGTAGCCAAAAAATTCCAAGAGAATGGGGCCCCTCGACGGTGATTTCCATGTTCAAAAGGCCGCAAGAATCGTGCACAAACCGCTGCAGCATGGGGCCAGTGGCCACAGCTTCCAAGGTGCTCCCTTACATCACCCCACGCAGGTTGATCCGTCATCAGGAGAGTCAGATTCGCGAGATCAAGCTGTGCTTTGCAATGGCCGGGGTTGAGTCGATCATATCTTCACCTAGCGACAAGTGTGGGGGCGAGATGACTCAGTGGTTAGAGGGCGAATTTACTGAACTGGAGGTCCGTGGTTCGAACCCGGCCTCTGCATCTCAGCTTCTCCTGTCTAGGCTTGGGCATCCAGGCACTACTCCAGCCTTCATGCTTCCTTCTGGTGGCATGGCAGTTAGGCACCAAAATGGTATTGCAACTGAACTAGGGACAAGTGTCGGAACTGCATCCTTCTTTCTGATGACCAATGATGATCGTATTTCTCCACCTCGAATCTTCGGAAACTCTGGCACTCTCTGGCGATGCAGTGTGACGCTTCTAAATTCCTGTTTCTTATAGAGGCTTTATGTGTCTATTCCCGTGGGCGCGTACGCATCTACAGTAAACACTCTTCTGAGTCCATCAGATCCGGTTGTCAGGCAGCGATGCCCTACGACGGCCGTCCTCTTTAACACCGCGATCGATTTGCTGTTTAACTCCTCTAAACCTGCATCTAACATCTCGGGGACAGTAGTACTCCCGGGGCGTGCGCTCAGGGATATTGTGTAGGCAAACGATATTGCTCTTGTTGGACCAGACCCATTTTAAGTAATCTAAATAATTCTGTTGCACAGTTCGGTATGCGCTTCGGACTTGTCAAGTGGGCGTGTGGGACCAAACTCAAACCTCGTAATTTCAGGTGAACCGATCGATGTGGTAGGTAAGTTCGTTAAGCTAGATAGCTGCTTAAGCCCAGACGGTCTAGCGAAAAACGAAATCACTTCCTGAATCGGGAAGGTCATGGCAGCAGTTTCTAACGTCGGACATCTGTTTGCACCGTTGAGACATCAGCTTGATTGTCAAGGGCAGAGTATACAATGTCGCGGTCCGATCTGTTCTACTTGGGGGCGAGATGTCTCAGTGGTTAGAGTGCGAGTTTACTGACCGGAAGGTTCGTGGTTCGAACCCGACCCCTGCCTCTCGGCTTCCCCTGTCTAGGCTTGGGCAACCTGGCAATATCCCAGCCCTCGTGCTTCCTTCTGGTGGCATGGCAGTTAGGCACCGGAAGAGTGCTACAACTGAATGATTTTTTTTGTTTTGTTCTACTTTATGGTCCTGGACCAGAGACGTGGCCGCTGCGTGTGGGATGTCCTCGGAGACTATCTGTGTTTGACCATCGGTGCTTCCGGAGCGTTGCGCGAGTCTGGTGGGAACACCAGATCAGTGCTGCGGAAGCACGCTAGATGGTTTTCGGAAAGTTCATTCTCCATTGGTAGGTCGGCTGGTCACACTCCACAGGTTACGCTGATTAGGCCATGTGCTTCGTACGTTCAGCTGTAGCACCCTTGCGGTGCCTAGCTACCATGCCACCTGAAGGAAGCATGAGGGCCGGGATACTGTCAGGTTGCCCAAGCCTAGACAGGAGAAGTCGAGAAACAGGGGTCGGGTTCGAACCACGGATCTTCCGGTCATTAAATTCGCACTCTAACCACTGAGCTATCTCGCCTCGTATCTCTGTCTATCTCTGTCTATCTTCTTCGGCTCTATCTCTGCTTCGTATGCCAGCGGACCGTTTGACTCATAGAGCCTTCTTCCCCAAGCCTTGTGTCGGATGGAGACGACCCAGCGGCGGTCACTCAATGACCTGGTAACGAAGCCGTAGCACCTGGAACCATTGCATTTCGGTGCACTGTGTATAAGCTCAAAGACTGAACTTTACTTACTGTAGTGCGACGCTTTTCGTATTTCAGTTATCTAGTGGGATATACCAGGGCATGCCCGTGCACCATCTACAGTCTTCCAGGCTGAATAAATTTCCAAGGATATGGCTTTGTGACCTTTTAGGTCGGGGCAATTCGTTTCTTGAAATTTGGACTACTCCGGCAGTCTTGCGTTGACTCGGTGTCAGGCTTTTGGGCCAAAGGGTTTGGTCATGGAGCCTATTCATACTCTTGTCTAGGTTTTGGCATCTGGGTGGTATCTCAGCCGCATAGAACCGTGAACATCACAAACGATGGGCGTCCTTCGCAACTTTGCACTGATCAGTAGTTGTTTATTAGTAGTCATGGGTTTAGACGCAGTGGCTGCCATTATATCATCTGGTGTCCCCTTACAGTTAAGTAGTACCAGACTCCAATTAACAAAATGGCCATCAGCTACTGATGGCTCGGTTCAGTCCCTGGCTGTTTAATACTCCACCAATCCCTATTAGCGAAAATTAAAAAAGACGCTATATTCAGCTGCTGAAGTGATAAAGGGATGAAGAATATAGCTGCAACCCTGTCTATGTTGGACCCACGTCGACTTTCCGATTACGACCCAGATCCAGTGGGTGCTCATGGCTGGGAACGTTAAGTAATGTGGCCAAATGTAGAGGTCAATGGGGGACATGGGGGACATTATGCAGCCGTCACAAAGAGACTGGACCTTACCGTGGTGTGACGGTCTGTGTGCATCCGTGATTCATTGAGCTATACTGGGTGGTGTCCGTGTGATACTCACAGAGTCTCTCATATTATGTTGGCCAGTGGTTAGAGTTCTGACCAGCACAATCTGCTGGCCCTCCAGGTTTGAGTTTGGAACATGTGTGGCGACTTATTCCATAAGAATGGTAATGCACTTGCATTTCCCGCCAAACACCGCTGCCTTGCGGCCACGCTTTTGAACCAAAGGTTTTGGTCGTGGACCTGTCTAGGTCTGGGCGCCTCGGCAATATCCCAGCCCAAGTACAACCATGAGCGTCACAACTAACAACACTGTCATGCTACATCGGTCGTCACGTAGGCAACCAGCCGAGTGGCCTTACTTGCTGCATACAGCATGGCAGGTAAGCGGAAACATGTTACTGCTGATGTCTCCCTCCTTTCATTTTCACGTATTCCCTCTCTACGCGTGTCCCAACACTCGGACTGACCGCTTTGTTCATCAAGTATCATACTCAGCGGCAACTCCTGTGTCCGACTTCAGCAACAACCCTAAACACTTCGAAGTCCGTTTTCAAAACCCGGAAGCCGGCCTACTTAGCTGCCTTTAATGTTCTCACACTGAAGCAAGCAGGAAAACAAGCGGCTCTTGCTTGTACTCTTGCTGTACTCCCTCTGCATTGATGTATTCTGTCTGTCAGAAACAGGATACGAGTACTGTGACTGAACTGACTGACCTATCGCTCTCTTCCAGATTCCGGCTGCGCACCTCTAGTGATGCGCAGGCCGCTGCAGCTGGACATGCCGGGGTGGCGGAAGGGTCTCTACTTAGTGGCCGCCTCTGCGCGGTTCGTGAGAGGATCTTGAGAAAGTGAGATCCATCGCACCCTGTTTATTGTTTCTGCTTACGCCCCAACTGACTGGGGCTCTTAATCTGCCGAGGCGTTCTAGGTGCTCTTTTACAACGGGCTGTGGTTGGTGATGATGTAAACACCCAAGTAGGTAAACTGAGTGCTGCTGAGGTCCAGTTGGATACGAGACGTACGGACAACGGTGGTCGTTTGCTTCAGACATGTGTGTTACGAATGGTGTATAAATCCTGATTGAGTGCGAGAACAAGGGTGAATAGCGTAGAATGAATAGCACTTTACTTGTCTAAGAATAGACGTACGTAAGCCGAAAGTAAAGGCGAAAGCGTGGATAGCTATAGCATTCCGGGCCGTTGGATTGTGTGTAGATAGGGATAACTCGGACACAGCGACTGAATGAAGATCGTAAAAATCTATTAAGGGGTAATGAAAAGTGTGGTCACGCTTCTCGGTTTCCTAAACTGTGGGGTCGTGTACGTTGCTGGAGCTTGGCTAAATCAAAGATGTCAGGGTCATATGTATTTGGAGGCGGAAGTGCATCGTCCGGGCACGGAAAAAACATCGTTCAGCTGTAGCACCCTTTCGGTGTCTACCTGCCATGCCACCAGAAGTAAGCATGAGGGCTGGGATACTGCCAGGTTGCCCAACCCTTGACACGGAATTCGAGAGGTAGAGGTCTAGTTCGAACCACGGACTTTCCAGTCAGTAAATTCGCGCGGAGACATCTCGCTATTGCGTCATTACCTTCACTGAATGAGGTACGCGTGAACTCGTTTACATGTATGTGGTCACCACAAGGAGCGAGATAGAGGACGGATACAGTGCCTCCTTTTCTGGGCGTATTGTGGATTGCAATTTATAAGTTGGACTTTCTCAACGATTGGTTCATACTTTGAAGCACGGTTAAGTCTTTTCAGCAGAACAGGTCCTGGAGTAGTTGGCCAAGTCGGTATAGACAAACCAGAAGATGACCGACGTTCAAACCGAAACATTCGTTCATGTGGAGTGGCATTCGTGGAGACGCAGAGAAGGCCGTTCCGAGTCGGAGATGCAACAATGGCTATGTCTGAGGAGTCCGTCGCGACAACTAAGGGTGCATTGTAGTTGACTGTCACGACCATAGGGTTCCCTAACTCCTTTAAGTTTTCGAAGGACTGTTGTGCACTCTCTGGCAAGAGGAAGGTCTTATTTCTGACACTGATTTTGTCAAATAAGTATGGTATCCATTGCGAATAATAAGCAAACATGCCAACAACTTGTTGTTGCGATTTAGCGTCATGTGGATGAAGGAGTTGAAAAATAGGGTGCACTCGTTCAGGATCTGGTTTGATAATTCCTTCGGAGACTTCATAGCCGAGAAGGCGTATTTGTTTGGTTGCTATGATGCTTTGCTTGCAGTTAAGGGTAATTCCATATTTTTTATTACTTCATAGAAAGAAGTTCCGGTCATGGTCGCTTTGGGTAGCCCCACAAATAGTGGCGTTGTCAGTGTAAGCGTAGGTGTCATTTAAGTTCTCAGACTTGAATATATGGTCAGTAGTACGTTGGAAGCATGCCACTCCGTTGGTTACACCGAAATGAATACGACAGAACTGAGACAGTTCTCCGCATGCTTCAAAAGCCTTGTACGGTTTGTCTTTTGCACTGATTGAAAGTTGATGGTAAGCATTCAATAGGTCTAAGGGTCAAATCACAGCATGGCGAGAACTTTCTTCAATCATTTTATTCGGTAACGGATAAGCGTCTAGATATGTGAACCGATTAATGGTTTGACTGTAGTCCACTTCCCTCCAGAGAGAATTCGAAAGTCCACTTATACCTTCATCCAATAGTCGGCCAACTTCAGAACGATAGCACTGTTCATCATCAGGGTTATAACGCCGTGATTTCGTGGCGATAGGCTTGCAATCAGGTGAGAGGTTAGCAAAAAGAGGTGATTCAACCTCAGCAGCAGTTAGACCGCAGAGGGTGAATGGACCTCGTGATCATCATCATTGTCAGATGTAAGAACCGCGTACTTGTCGTACAGTGACTGTAGCTGCCACAGTTTCGTTCACCGATGATTTGGGGAGGTGGGGTAGGTAGCTGTGAATTGGAGGCGGGAGCTGATAAATTGGTGTGTAAATACAGCACTGTCAGTAAACTGTAAAGTGGGGGGGGGTTGGGAAGGGGGCTATGCATTGAAGGCAATAGGTTGGATGCACGAGCGCCATTGAGGGCGCGACTGGGCCATGTCTGGCAATGTCTCTAACCATTGATGTGGCCCGTCTCGGGGTCCCCATCCAAGAAGACGGCAATGACCAGCGCAGCTGAGTTTGCTGGTAATGGCTTTTACACTTCGGTGCCAAGTCAGCGCAACCTATGCAGTGTGATCAGTTCATCTATCGAGGGTGAGTTATTTCTTCCGAGTGTCATTCGACGTACTTCAGCATTGCTTATCCGGTGTTGCCACAAGACTCGGGCAGTGCTCCGAAGACATCGATGGTCAAACCCTGAAAGGCTTTTGACGTCCTCGGCACGCAGCGGCCAGGTTTCCGATCCGTATAGTAATATGGAGCGCACGGCAGCATTGTAAACTCGACCCTTGACGATTAAGCTGATGTCACGCCTACGCCACAGGTGACGCAGGTTCACAAAAGCTGCTCTTGCCTTCCAAATCCGCATGGAAATATCATCTTTCGCGAGACCATCAGGACTGATACAGCTGCCCAGGTAAANCGCAGCTTTAGACTGGAATCCGTTCTCTCTTTCAGTATCTCATCAGATGTGTAGGTTTTGTGTTAAAAACACATGAACTGAAAAAAAACGGTGTTCGTCTATTTTTCCGTAACTTATGGACAGGCAACCTTCATTAATAATAGCTCAATTACTCAGTAGGCTCATCATCGATTAGCAAGCAAAGCCATGCGAATTTTCGATTCACTTCTTGCCCCTATTTCAAGTCCGATGCGCCTGTAGCACCCAAGCTATCGACTGCGGCTTAGACGGCCCTTCCCTGATGGTTGTCACAGTGGAACTCTCAGTGTTTTAGTCGGTATGAAACGGGACTCCAAACCAAACGTGTGCAATCTAGCGCATTTAGGTCGATTGAAGGCCGTTGTCTCATGATGCAATAATCATTAAAAGAAACATCCAGGCACCACTATAAAAAACAACAGCTAGAGCACACCACGCTTCACTGTTTATTTAGTTAACCTAACACCATACAAGCGTAGTTTCGCTGAGAACTTCATGTTTCCTCCTTCACTGTTAGGCGGATGGTGATCGGTCTCTGTGGTTGCCTTACACGCGAGCAAGAAACAACCACAGGATGGAGTTGTTCCACCAAGCTCCGTTGATTACGCCTAGCGTGGTAGACGTGCGGTTTCGTTTTTGGAAACCTCAACTGTGAATTCCCTTCAAAAAATATCAATCAAAACTAACACGCGTGAGATGCCATGGGTGCATAAGGCTGTCCTTGATTTGGCTTGAAACTCAGGGCAAAGTTACCCACAGCATTAATCCAAATTGCCACTACTTTTCTTCAACCAGCAATACACCTATTCGGTATTAAATTTTCAGGAATTTGAAAGTTTTTCATTAAGGAACCAAATAAACGAAATCCGAACAATACAAGTGTATTTGTATGCGACTGAAACACACAGTCCCCTTATTATTAGATGATTGTTCCGAAAATTAAGCTAGAGAGGTCATGGCCTCAAGACACGTACACTTGGACTTCAGGCTGATGCGCTAAAATTCAGCGTAATTGACCGGATTGTTGACAACGCTCGTTAGCCACTTGCATGAAAACTGCAAGGAGCGAGATGCTGATATTGTCTAAGAACCCGAAGGGCATCGGGTCTGAATTGATATAGAAGGGAAGGGGTTGAAAATCAGGAATTGGAATCCAGATGTACATCATGCAAACAAAGAGCTACAACGGGAGTCTATCACGCAACCTCTGGTGACCTGGTACAGCGTCCGCGAACGAGCGGTCACCATTTGGAGTCTCCAATTTTGTTCGCACTATTTTTACTTGGAATTTAATTGTGGAAAATTCACACAGCAGGGAATTCGAGCCGATTATCCAATCATTAAGGCCCGTTTGTCGTAGCCAGCACTGCAACCGGCGATTTCGAGCACAGAAGACCGATGGACGTCAACCACCACAGAGCCAACCGGAAGAAGGACCGATCGCAATCGGTTACATTTGAATGTCCAATAAAGCATCTGGACGGTAGCAAACAATACTGCTTATCCATTGTTAAGAACTCCCAACACTGTACTAATAAACTGGGAACGCCTTTGGATCAACCAGCTCCTTTCTTCTGATCGTTTTCTGAGTCGACATATTCCCGTGTTACACCGGTAGTTCGCACAGGATGTTTGACCGCAGGTTAACCAGGTTAGAATTGAAGTGCTCAACCTTGACCACCAAGGCTACATCGGTGAGGCATGTAACAGTCACTCACTAGATCACGCGTCACAAAAACTCAATTCACGTAACAATTTCTGTGCCATTTGCCACCTTAGCCGACAACAAGTACACTACAATTTGCCATCCATCTTTGGGCGGCTACCACTTTACCATTTTAAGCGGCTACCACCTACGTCACGCGCCAGGCTTACGAACTTCAACCGCATCAGGTCAAGTTGTATTCATGTTCGTGCAATTATCAAACACGAATGGACACCCCTCTCTTCATACTGCACACAATAAATAGGAATGCAGCTCGGCCCAAAAACACACTCGCGCGCACAGGACAAGAAGTCAACCGAGCTCCACAAGTCTCCACGACCAACTACGGAACACGTGTAGCAGCTACACTGCAGAGAAGACACGTCCCGCGTCTGGAACTTCACTCAGGAACTCTCAACAGTTGTCCTCAGACGATAAGTCACCTTTTGGCTTATTCCCTTCTGGCATTTTATTTATTTTTATCAAGTACATATAACTTTTGTAATCAGCATCATTCTGGTAAAACAGACATTTGTTAGTGCTTGTCACCTTCTGATAATCAACCTTATTACGTTACAACCAGATCACTAACCGTCTCTTGTTTTAGTAGGAATAAGATATCACCGGCACACAAGTAGGCAGCTGGAGTGTACAGAACAGTGGGCTCAGGACCGGAATCACCACATGTTACTACAGTTTGACTAATCAATTGTACGATGAGTTGAGAGGGAGTGAGGGAGAAGGCCGGTGAGCGAAGAGCTGCAAGGGCAAATGATACTTCCCGGTTGCCCAGACCGAAGAAGAGGGTTTAGTTGAAGTACCCCAACTTGAACCCTTGACTCAAACGTCTGACCCACGAGGCAGTGGGAGGAAGTAGGGTTTTGTTCGGGGACCCTAGCCCTAGCCTCTGAGTCAAGAGTCTGGACCGGGAGACAGCAGTTGTTAGGGTTTTCTTGGGGGACTATTCCCAGAGCCAGTGACTCAATAGTCTGACCTGCTCGGCTGCAGGGGAATGTCCTAACCAGAGGGCGCAGGGAATAAGGCATTACTGTTTCCTGATGCGGCTGCGCACAGCAGGTGCTTCTTGAGCAGCACCGGACTCTTTGGGTTTAAAAGTATTTCGACCTTATTGGGTAATGCGCCGGCGGTCGCGGTCAACCGTTGGGCGATCGGAGTGTGCGGTTTTTAGGGCCGACCTTTTCTAACCCATGCTTCATCGGGGGAAGGTAGCATTGCTGCTTCCATAAATATGGACATGCTGTTTGCCTGGGGGAAACGCCTTACTGCCTTCCCACTCCCACCGCACAGGACAGTATGACTTTACCTCCAGACCGCCTCGTAATACGATTACTCGCAGTACGGGGTCTCGCTGCTCTTGGTCTGACTGCTCCCCGTTGGCCTTCCTGGCGTGGTTGCACCTTGTGGAACGATGTTCCATGGCAGTGTAGCCCACGGGATCGTTGCAGGACTCAAGCCCGACCAGCATGTCAAGGTGTCAGCTTTACTTCGGGTGAATGGACCTCGGTTCCCACCGAAGGTGACTTCAACGTGTACAAGTAAATTGTTACAGATGGGGTATAGATCCTAATTGAGCGCGAGAACAAGGCTGAAGAGCGTAGAATGAATAACGCTTTACTTGTCTAGGTATAGACGTACATAAGCTGAAAGCAAAAGCGAAAGCATGGTTGATACGAAGCGGTAATGTGAACACAGAATTGCACTGACAATTTACTGACCACAGACTGTACTTTGGCTGTACCAACTTCCGGAACAGCGGAAATCGCTGTTCGTCGTACCTACGAACGAACTAGTCCCGAATCCAAATAGACCGAATCGCCTTCAGTTACCGGTGGCGAGGGTGGATCACTGCCTGCAGTTTCTGCTGGAATACCAGCATAGATTCCGACCATGTGCGCTTGTGCGCTGCTGCTTTTCATTGAGCTTTTCAGGTCTACGCAAAACGCGCACACCTCGCTTAATCATTGAGAAACTGGTGAATCCAAGAATCAGACGGATCTATCAGAATCGGCTCCCTGAACGCTTACCGAATGGTCCGATGTCGGATAACAACGGCCACTGAAAACAGATATTCACAGTGCTACTCAGACCTGGAACTTCCGTTTGTGGTACAGCCCAGATAACCTCATCCAAACATCAAATCTCTGAAAAAAGCATATTTTCGGAACCATCGCTTTAGTGAATACCCGGCAACATATTCCTTCTGGCCATAACCACAACGCAACCCGACACATCACCCTTTTTTGTTCAGCCGTGACACCCTTTCGGTGCCTAGCTACCATGCCACCCAAAGGAAGCACGAGGGCTGGAATACTACCAGGTTGCCCAAGCCTAGACAGGGGAAGTCGAGAGGCAGAGGTCGGGGTCGAACCAGGGACCTTCCGGTCAGTGAATTCGCGCTCTAACCACTGAGCCATCTCGCGGTGGATGTAGCATTCACAGGTATACAACCTATATTAACGCCCGAAACCAGGTCAAGAACACTTGTACAGCGCTTCGTATATAAAATGTATGCCGCGATAACATTCTGGAATTTCTGACGCCTGGATGCGCCATATGCAACCGGCGTTCGGCGAATACTGGGTCATGGTTGGCTGTCCGGTCCAGGCTTTCGACCAATCAGAGTTCGCCTTGATACCGGACCGACAAGCGGCCCTAAATGTTGGCCAGTCTTGTGCGGGACAAGCTTCTCGGCCGTAGCAGCACCTAACTGCGAGCGGTAAAGAGGTATCTGTGTGGAGTTCCGCGTAACAGTTTCGTCATTCCGAAAATTCCCATTTATAATAAGAACATAGATGGGTTGACGAACATGTTTTCGGCAAGGTCTTCTGAAGTCATACAGTTGCAAAGATTAAGAGAGCATCATTTAACATATTTGAATGAGCACGTGTACATGAACAGGAAATCGAGTGAGAGACGACATTGGCTACCTATCATCGTCATTGATGGGTTAATGAGGCAAACGCTGGAGAGCCTTCGAAACTCCGGTGTTCAAGTCGTTGCTGGTAAGAACCTTGTCGATCTGGAGTACGCCGATGGCATCGCCCTCATATGTGAGATGAAGGCGCAGCTCAAGCCATGTTGTGTAAACTGACAACCATCACACCATCCATCGGCATGCATCTAGGAAATTCAAGGTGAAAGGTCATGCTTCAGAACGCACAGTCTCTAAACACTGCTTAAAATTCCAGAAGAATCCTTGGGGGTTGCGGATTTTACATGTCTTTGTAGTGGTATCAGCTCTAACGGGGGTGTATCTGATAAAGTCAGTGCACGAATTTCAGAGGAAAAATAATAAAAGAATCGTTCAGCTGTAATACCCTTTCGGTGCCTAGCTGCCATGCGACCCGAGAGAAGCACGAGGGCTGGGATCCTGCCAGGTTGCCCAAGCGTAGACAGGGGAAATCGAGAGGCAGAGGTCGGTTTCGAACCAGGGACCTTCCGGTCAGTAAATTCGCGCTCTAACCACTGAGCCATCTCGCCCCAGAATAGCGTTTGCTAAATTGCGTCATCTGTGGCGTCAAAAAGACACGTCACTTAGTCTCAAGGGTCGCTTCTACCGAACTACCGGAATGGCTGTGTTGTTGTATGGTTACAAAACATGGCCTCTGCGGATTGACTATGTGAGGAATCTTCAGGTTATTGACCACCGATGCTTTAGAAGTGTTGCTGGTGTCCGTCTGCGCCAACGACTCCGTAACGAAAAAACGGGTATTTGGTTGTGCAGCAGGTACTTCGATCGCTGAAAACCTCCAGTGCCACCAACTGCGGTGGTTTGGCCATGTGCTACACATGCCGAAACACCGTCTCCCGAGGCGACTGTTGTTCTCTGTGCGTCCTTTAGAATGGCGGAAACCACCAGGTGGACGACGTATGACTTGCCTGAAGGGCGTGAAAGATATTACGAAGAGTTTGGGTATTGTTGGTGCGGCACGCCTTCCAGGATGTGGTCCCCCTGACCTCTCCTGTGCTTGGCTCGAGACATTACAAGAAATGTCGGCTGGTCGATGTCAATGGCGTTCGTGCTGTCACTTACTCTTCAGGTTGTCTGATTGAACGCTGGGTGGTGTAGGCACCTCAGAATGCTTGTGATAGGCCAGCACCAGGTCCCCTCTCCCACCCACTCTTTTCATTTTAAGGCTCTGAATATAACTAGTTTCCTTCATGAAAATATACTGTGATATCTCGAATATCGTACCAACTGAAACATGAGGCGGCCTGTGTGCAGCACATTCAGTTGAAGAACATCATAAACGAGAGACTCACTTGAGTCTCCCGTGAAAACCAAATTGATTTGCAAATGAGTGTATTTGTCGATAACTAAATAAACTTTATGGTTGTACGGCAATGGAGCGTGATTGTCAACACTAAGGTGCTGTCTCTGACGTTGTTGATGATGATGATGTCTGCAGCCGAAGTACGGAGGAAAAGAGCTGCATTCAGAAAAAGTGAAAGATCACTTTCTTTTCTGTCTTTATATGCTTTGTTAGTCTATTTTCCTCCTTTCCTTGAGTATCTTACACGAAGCCTGCCAGTTACGGCGTCAGTAAATTGGAAATTGACATTTCCCGACCGACAGAATGAGAAACTCATCACCTGCACGCTGCCGCTCAATGAGGTTATACTCGTCAGTAAGTTTATTCTGAGAGTTTACAGGACACAAGCAAAGTGAAAGGGGAGTGCAAAAATGATGGCGGCCCTCTAGCTGAGGGCTGCTTTTAGATGTCTAAGAAACTCACACAGGTTTGGAATATTCGGGAGCGCGAGACAACAAACCAACCTTGGTTAAGACAGCCGCGAGGAATTTGACATGTTGCGGATTGTTGGTAAACATGAGACAAGAAGCGCAGACAGTGAAAATTGGGTGATAGAAATGAGGTTAGGAAAGGTAATTGGAGTTGAATAGAAGTTGGAGCGGCTGGACATTGCTGCGGTTGACATCTTCCCTTTGAAAGTCCAGTCAAGGATGATATTTGGTTTCATGATGGCTAGTATAAATTATCGCGGCAGTATGTTTGGAATGCTTAGACAACGGGTGAAGAGTGTGGCCTTCGTCCAGCACTACTTATAAAATTGCTGAAGATTCTTCGATAGCCCGCTAGCGCTTTCGCTTACCTCGGGACTTATCAAGTTGGCGTAGTACCCGATTCTCCGTCAATGCTGTTTCTCACTTGAACACCGAATTTACGGAAGCGTAGTTATACACTCATTTGCAAATTATCTTGTTGTTAACTGGAGACACCACTGAACATCGGCCACATGTCGGTTGTACTCGTTGGAAACTTATATTCATTAGCATACTGTTAACACTGTTAATCTGCAAATCAACGTGTAACTTTTTTCTTGTATGTTTTGGTGTTCAAGTAGGAATTACTGTTGATGGAATTTTGGAGACTACGCCTGCTTGATGAACATCAGGGAGGGCGAAACCAGTAGTGGGCAGTCGACGTTTTTTTTCAGCGGCTTTATATGTAGAATTGGGTCTTGAATATCGTTTCAACCTAAACACGAGGTGGCCTGTTCGCAGCACATTCAGATGAAGGTGGCTGTAAACGGGAGCTTTATCTGATATTTAGTGGGAACCACTGTTAACACCAAGTTGCAAGTGGATGACGTTTACGAATTGCGAATACAGAAGGAAAGGGACAACATCACTGGTACAATGAATGAAAATAAGAGGAGTACATATGTTCTGGGTGTTGCAGACAACACCATTCTGACCATTCTGTGTAGTAGTTATAGATAGTGAGAAGTGCGTTTGTAGTAGAAGGTGAACAGGTATGAAGTTTGGATGTGCGAAAGGATTAGTAGTAAGAAATCGAGCGGGGCTCGCCGGTTTTCCATCAGATCGCTTTGGGGGTTGCCATTTACGTTGAATGTGAGGTGGACAGTCCCCACAATGATCGATTTTCGGCTAGTGCTTTCAATAGTTCGTTGGCTTTCCTAACAATAA
Source organism: Opisthorchis felineus (assembly GCA_004794785.1). Lineage (NCBI taxonomy): Eukaryota > Metazoa > Platyhelminthes > Trematoda > Opisthorchiida > Opisthorchiidae > Opisthorchis > Opisthorchis felineus. The sequence continues at coordinate 522,794 of SJOL01006398.1, read as the reverse complement.
ACCTCTTTGGATCTACCGACTGCAAGTTCATTAGGGTTGTCATCAGCAGCATGGTCAGCACTTGTGAGAAGATGCATCCGTCATGGCTGAATGAGGATGGGTAGTTACATCCTGCTCGCTGGATCTAAAAAAGCGAGGGACATGCTGGATCCCAAGAATATAAAGATGACTGAACAGACGGTAAAAGATCCTTAGGCTGATAGCACTTTTACGGAAAAGCTCAGAAAAGTTGGTGCATGCTCTCCCAATCAGCTGAAGAATGTGACCGGGAAATATAACGTAAACCGATTTATCTTACCCGGACTCTACCTTCATTTCCTACGGACCCATGCAGTCTCTGCCTCGCATGTTTGTGCATGAAACAACGATAGGATACAGTGCTTTATCGTTTAGCAATTGATCCACCTTTTCTTTTTTCGTTTCAGCATTGATTTCGTTCTCTTTATGTATTCTATGGCTGGATTGCCGGGTTCTGTTCCCGATGATGACAGTCCGTCAATCAGTACGACGGCCAGCGCCATCTCGACGAGCTTCTCCAGCGCACAGAACTCCACATTCAGTACGGCACATCTTGGCTGTCGTCCTTCGGTGGCCTCAGGTGATTGCCCACCAGGGGCTTGCTGGACTCGGACCTTGTCTCGACAGCCCTCATTTGATCATGGTGGTGAAGGTTGTTTGTCATCCACACAGGTTAGTTCTTTTACAGTTGATGTTTCCCCCGTCGATTTCATTTTGTAGACCTAAGTTCCTTGCGACAAGTCTACTGTGAATGATTGCATGTGTGGTTTCAGTCCTCGGAATTCTAAATCACTAGGGGAGGATAACTTGTAAACAAAATCCCTAAATGACAGAGTCGAACCTTAGAGATGGCGACTCCATCAGGCTGAAAATTCTTTAGGAATGGTGGTGTTGTGACATGGTGAATCCAGAGTACCAACGAGTTTGGCATGTGGGCAGTTCGTGGTAACAAATACAAGACGGAAGTGGCTCTTCTTTTGTAAGTGGCCACCTTGCAGGCGGTTGCAGAGCTTTAGAATCGAGCCACTTTGCTTGTAAGTTTAAACAAGGTTGCCGATGTAAGCACCCTGGCTTACTTAGTCGTGCCTCGTGTTAGAACACGCACTAAGGACGTCTGGGAACCTTTTGAGCAGGCTTTACAGAAGAAACGTCCCTAGGCACGTCCGTATCTCAGACCTTGGGGTGCCTGCCGTTGAGTTGACGTGTCCGTACGACGGCGAGTGAGTGCCATGTTCCTTTTTTACATTTTGAATTCAGTCTATTTAGATGTGTTCTAAAGCAAACAGGTACCGCCATCGATTTTCGCCCATACAGTGTGTTTCAGTACATTTCATTAGTCAAATTGACCTAGTCAAACCGACCTAAAGCTGTCACCTTGTCGTGGTGGTCGGGCTTCTGTGCTGCAATAATCCTGCGGGCTATACTGGCTGGAACTCAGTTCCTAATGGTTCAACCATCCCAAGAAGGACAACGGGGAGCAGTCAGACCAAGAACAGCGAGACCCCGTACTACGAGTAATCGTGCAACGAGGCGGTCTGGGGGTATAGTCGTACTGTCCCCTGCGATAGGAGTGTGAAGGCAGTAAGGCGTTTCAACCAGGCAAACAGCATGTCCATATTTATGGAAGCAGCGATGCTACCTTCCCCCGATGAAGCATGGGTTAGAAAAGGTCGGCCCTAAAAACCGCACACTCCGATCGCCCAACGGTTGACCGCGACCGCCGGCGCATTACCCAATAAGGTCGAAATACTTTTAAACCCAAAGAGTCCGGTGCTGCTCAAGAAGCACCTGCTGTGCGCAGCCGCATCAGGAAACAGTAATGCCTTATTCCCTGCGCCCTCTGGTTAGGACATTCCCCTGCAGCCGAGCAGGTCAGACTATTGAGTCACTGGCTCTGGGAATAGTCCCCCAAGAAAACCCTAACAACTGCTGTCTCCCGGTCCAGACTCTTGACTCAGAGGCTAGGGCTAGGGTCCCCGAACAAAACCCTACTTCCTCCCACTGCCTCGTGGGTCAGACGTTTGAGTCAAGGGTTCAAGTTGGGGTACTTCAACTAAACCCTCTTCTTCGGTCTGGGCAACCGGGAAGTATCATTTGCCCTTGCAGCTCTTCGCTCACCGGCCTTCTCCCTCACTCCCTCTCAACTCATCGTACAATTGATTAGTCAAACTGTAGTAACATGTGGTGATTCCGGTCCTGAGCCCACTGTTCTGTACACTCCAGCTGCCTACTTGTGTGCCGGTGATATCTTATTCCTACTAAAACAAGAGACGGTTAGTGATCTGGTTGTAACGTAATAAGGTTGATTATCAGAAGGTGACAAGCACTAACAAATGTCTGTTTTACCAGAATGATGCTGATTACAAAAGTTATATGTACTTGATAAAAATAAATAAAATGCCAGAAGGGAATAAGCCAAAAGGTGACTTATCGTCTGAGGACAACTGTTGAGAGTTCCTGAGTGAAGTTCCAGACGCGGGACGTGTCTTCTCTGCAGTGTAGCTGCTACACGTGTTCCGTAGTTGGTCGTGGAGACTTGTGGAGCTCGGTTGACTTCTTGTCCTGTGCGCGCGAGTGTGTTTTTGGGCCGAGCTGCATTCCTATTTATTGTGTGCAGTATGAAGAGAGGGGTGTCCATTCGTGTTTGATAATTGCACGAACATGAATACAACTTGACCTGATGCGGTTGAAGTTCGTAAGCCTGGCGCGTGACGTAGGTGGTAGCCGCTTAAAATGGTAAAGTGGTAGCCGCCCAAAGATGGATGGCAAATTGTAGTGTACTTGTTGTCGGCTAAGGTGGCAAATGGCACAGAAATTGTTACGTGAATTGAGTTTTTGTGACGCGTGATCTAGTGAGTGACTGTTACATGCCTCACCGATGTAGCCTTGGTGGTCAAGGTTGAGCACTTCAATTCTAACCTGGTTAACCTGCGGTCAAACATCCTGTGCGAACTACCGGTGTAACACGGGAATATGTCGACTCAGAAAACGATCAGAAGAAAGGAGCTGGTTGATCCAAAGGCGTTCCCAGTTTATTAGTACAGTGTTGGGAGTTCTTAACAATGGATAAGCAGTATTGTTTGCTACCGTCCAGATGCTTTATTGGACATTCAAATGTAACCGATTGCGATCGGTCCTTCTTCCGGTTGGCTCTGTGGTGGTTGACGTCCATCGGTCTTCTGTGCTCGAAATCGCCGGTTGCAGTGCTGGCTACGACAAACGGGCCTTAATGATTGGATAATCGGCTCGAATTCCCTGCTGTGTGAATTTTCCACAATTAAATTCCAAGTAAAAATAGTGCGAACAAAATTGGAGACTCCAAATGGTGACCGCTCGTTCGCGGACGCTGTACCAGGTCACCAGAGGTTGCGTGATAGACTCCCGTTGTAGCTCTTTGTTTGCATGATGTACATCTGGATTCCAATTCCTGATTTTCAACCCCTTCCCTTCTATATCAATTCAGACCCGATGCCCTTCGGGTTCTTAGACAATATCAGCATCTCGCTCCTTGCAGTTTTCATGCAAGTGGCTAACGAGCGTTGTCAACAATCCGGTCAATTACGCTGAATTTTAGCGCATCAGCCTGAAGTCCAAGTGTACGTGTCTTGAGGCCATGACCTCTCTAGCTTAATTTTCGGAACAATCATCTAATAATAAGGGGACTGTGTGTTTCAGTCGCATACAAATACACTTGTATTGTTCGGATTTCGTTTATTTGGTTCCTTAATGAAAAACTTTCAAATTCCTGAAAATTTAATACCGAATAGGTGTATTGCTGGTTGAAGAAAAGTAGTGGCAATTTGGATTAATGCTGTGGGTAACTTTGCCCTGAGTTTCAAGCCAAATCAAGGACAGCCTTATGCACCCATGGCATCTCACGCGTGTTAGTTTTGATTGATATTTTTTGAAGGGAATTCACAGTTGAGGTTTCCAAAAACGAAACCGCACGTCTACCACGCTAGGCGTAATCAACGGAGCTTGGTGGAACAACTCCATCCTGTGGTTGTTTCTTGCTCGCGTGTAAGGCAACCACAGAGACCGATCACCATCCGCCTAACAGTGAAGGAGGAAACATGAAGTTCTCAGCGAAACTACGCTTGTATGGTGTTAGGTTAACTAAATAAACAGTGAAGCGTGGTGTGCTCTAGCTGTTGTTTTTTATAGTGGTGCCTGGATGTTTCTTTTAATGATTATTGCATCATGAGACAACGGCCTTCAATCGACCTAAATGCGCTAGATTGCACACGTTTGGTTTGGAGTCCCGTTTCATACCGACTAAAACACTGAGAGTTCCACTGTGACAACCATCAGGGAAGGGCCGTCTAAGCCGCAGTCGATAGCTTGGGTGCTACAGGCGCATCGGACTTGAAATAGGGGCAAGAAGTGAATCGAAAATTCGCATGGCTTTGCTTGCTAATCGATGATGAGCCTACTGAGTAATTGAGCTATTATTAATGAAGGTTGCCTGTCCATAAGTTACGGAAAAATAGACGAACACCGTTTTTTTTCAGTTCATGTGTTTTTAACACAAAACCTACACATCTGATGAGATACTGAAAGAGAGAACGGATTCCAGTCTAAAGCTGCGTGACAGTTTGGATGATGGTTAAATTTTTTCGCAGTGTCTTTCCAGGTAGAGCAACATAGTGTTGTTATGATCACTGAATAAAGAATATCAACACGTAAAACGTTACGGAGGTCGCTTAGCAGCCATATATTGAGTCTTCCTAGTTGACTAGTGCCAACACTAATTAAATTCTTCGTTACCCGCTCCGCATTCCTGCCACGTCATTGTTATCTGTCATCTTGTTTCGTTATTCTGCACTTGTGATTGCCCGGCATACTCATCATGCGATTTGATTGCGTAGGAGGCGCAAATATGAATCGCTGACGTATCTTATCACATGTCACTTTATATCCTTAAGGTTTTAATGGAAACACCGCTCGTTCGCCATACCCGCTTACCTTATTGTCCCAGTGTTGTCTGCTCTTACAATGACGATATCTTTGTATGACATTGTACCCAAACCTACGTCATGTAACTGCTCAAGGTGATGGAGCAGGAAACCTGTAACAGTTTGGCGCGAGCGAGCGTCAATCGGCCTACAAAAACACTTGTCTTATGTTGATCGCGTTTTTCTCACCTTGTTTATATCCTGTGGCGAGTAACTCCTTGAGAACCGAGGAGTTCTGACGATTATTAGGTTACTTTGTTGCTTTTTCGGTCAGTTATGACTCAAATTAAAAGTGATGTCATGAATATGAGACACATTAAGAAGTGGATAGTTGCTGGTGGCATCATGAAGCATGTGTTAAAATGAGAAATCCAAGTGTGCGCAGAATCTACGAAAAGGCATGCCTTAGGGAAGAACACGAAACGCCTCTGTTTCGTCCATTCTATGTCTCGTTGGGTTTATCATAGCAAGGTTTATCAGATCCGCTTTCACTTTCTAATAAGCGTATGCGTACCGTTCTTATTCATACCCGCCAATTTCGCTTCTGACGCACCTTGGAGGTCGCTCGCCTATCTGCTACATTGATACACGCCGTTGAGCTCAGTTTGGTTGTTCTGGAACGGTAATAATCAGCTGGCACTTCGATTGGCCGTACACCCATACACGCGCTTTTTCTGACAGACATAACTAACAACCGATTGATTTGCTCTATTTATACCTACAATATCCGAAAAAGACCATTTCTTTTTTCTGTCTGGTACGCGATTGTCGTGTCTGCTGCCAGGCACTTCATGCCGGTTAATGTCATTTCTAGCAGCCATTACCGCGTGTGTACGCGCGAAAGAACGGAGGACGTGTCTGGTCTTATATGCGCTCTCTGGGGGATTCCTACTCAACAGCTATGTGCCTACCATGTCATCTGAACAACCAAATTTTGCCGTACGTAAATTAAGTTTTATGCTTCCGTCGTTCTCCATCGCTCATGTTCAGTCCTAGGGCCAATTTCGACTACATGGGAATGTCCTTTTTTAGGTGTCTACACTGACTTGCACTAATTTGGTTATATCTACTTGATATATTTACAGTGAGCTACGTTGAAAGGAGAGTCTTTTGCCTTTGTCCGGGAAGTGATCTATCTTTGGAGGTATTGAGTAGTTCGACGTAGCTGATGAAGTTATCGTTATCGTGGCCCACCTTCTTTAGAGTCTCTCTTAGGAGAGATTGCTGTATAGCCCATCCACGCTAGTACGCCCTGACAAACCTCGAAGTCCTTACCCTTCCCTTTTCTTCCCATTCTTTACTAAAACTTTCTTCCTTCATGGTTGTATGGCAGTTAATCACCAGTATGTATTATTGGTATGTTTCTGTCAGTGATGATTTCCCGTTGCTGTTACACCATTTGCCAAGCTTAGCATTCGGTTTGCGGACGTTTTGTCACCGTTCTAAAAGGCATCACCAGTGCGCTGTTAAGGGGTGGGTAGGGCGGGTCTGTCATTCTCTCTAGGTTGCGTCTATATAGTATACATAACAGCCTCTGGTCTCTCAGAAGTGAGTTCGATTGTCTCGTCACTTACTCGCCATTTTCGAATATGAATTCCTCACATTTGATTAGTCCCGTGAAAGTGGTCTGTTCGGTATATTGTATCTAAAAAACGACTCAGTTTTACGATTTCCTCCAAGTGTGCAGTTTTTGCTTTTTATTCAATTCAAAAGAATTCTTGGATGACTCTAAACAAGAACGATCTTGTCTTACTGAACAACTTACTCTAAAAATAACTACTTCTAAATGCTCTTCAGACAAAAGATATCCATATCGTTCTTCGTGCCGGAAGGACGGAAAAATAATGGACTTCTGGCTTTAGTTGATATATCCTGTAGGCTCGGAACCTCTGATGTCATCAAGAAAATCTTAAACCTCCTGACACAGACGTATTTTCAAATTGACAACATTCTCAAAAAACACTCTACAAGAGCAAAAGATGCTATGTCTCCACTACATCGCACGAATTGCGCCTGGAGAAATCGCTGCACAAAATGCCTACCGAATGTATTGGGCAAATGACCGGACAACTAGGGAAGCGAACAGCGGAACGCAAACACCATGCCGGATGCTTACGTCGAGATTTCGCAGAAAGAACGAAGCTCGAGTACGACTTGCGGTAGCCCTGCATGCAGTGGAGCGCAATCATCGGGTTGACTTCGCTCGTATACACATTCTACAATCGGAATTCGGAGCGTTTGTTTATCGAGGCCTTGGAAATTAACACCGCTAGGCTTTTGTTAACTCTAGCGATGGAACGAACCTTCCATTCATCTGGGTCGTTCGGATCGCACAACTAACTAGGGGACGTAACCGGACCCAGGGCGGCAATCTATACGACCATCCACACATGGCCACGGAAGACAGCTCTTGCGCTCTCATCCATCCATTGAAGTTATCACCATCTGTTAACCAGTAACTAATACACACACACACACATTGGTACACTCACCCAGCCTCGCTGTCATTAGAACCAGAATCATGGCCAAACCGATCACGGCGCAGGCTGGCTTACTCGTTTTGCTATTTCATTTGCGTGTAAAAACCCTTGACAACGGTTGACAACCCATGACAGCCGAATCCTTGGGACCATAACTGTTCAGCCTACAACGCTGTATTTTGATTTATGAACCTTGTAACTACACACTCCACATGACGCCAAAATCTTCCCGTGATATCTGAATCAACTTTGGTGCGGATCGTTTAGATTAACCAACCGGATTGTCGGTCGGCTGCACCATCTTATTTTTTTTAAGTTGTGAATCGAACGACCCCCATGTTTTTTCTCATTTAGATCCATTTTTACTATTTTCCAACGTCTGCCGAAAAAATAGCAGAATTTTCCTCTCAGTGACAATGAAAGACGCCAATCTAGCTCACCAATATCTACTATACGAGTGTTGTGTTGTGTAGGTCGCCGTATCTCAAGCGGGAATTATTATATGAAGATTCACCAACAGTGTATCGCCCCCCCCTTATTAAAGTCGTTTGGGGTGGAAACACGTTTGGATCATCTTCATCATGGTCCAGCTGTAACACCCTTTCGGTGCCTAACTGCCATGCCACCCGAAGAAGTCACGAGGGCCGAGATACTGCCAAGTTGCTGAAGCCTAGACAGAAGCACTCGAAATGCAGAGTCGGATACGAATCACGGACCACCTTCCGGTCAGTAAGTTTGCGCCTTAACCACTGAGCTATCTCGAGCTGACGTTTGACACCCCAGTCATTGTGATAGAACGACATAGTGACCTCTCTTCATCTGTTGTCTGGTCTAGAGAGTAAACTCACGTTTACTGTGCCTGATGCTAGCCTACCTACAGGAGAACCTTTCTTAAGCTCTTTCCAAGATAATCGTTTTACACGCGATGGTAGTCGATCTCATTTCATTAAATCTGGATGTTTGGGAAGCAATATCTATTGTTTGGCATGTTCGTCCTACAGTTCGTGGATCTGGATTCAGTGCATCATATTTTGCATCTATAGACTAGACTGTCTCTATCGCATGTGATTCCCTTCATTCTAGGTGAAGCAACGTCTTAGAGCTTACGTCCTTAACCGCCGCAGACGCGTGACACCTATGGAACGATGTCGTCGTGCGGAAGAAAAGTTCAATTCCTCACTTCCAGCCCCTGCAAACCTACACTACTCCTCCACGCATGATCAGTTTTCGGAGGGAGGACGTTATTGGCACAGTGCTGACTCAGCATCATCGAAAGACGAGGATTCCCTTATTCGTGGTAGGTCATTCGGGTGGAATTTCGTTCGCGCTCACCATATTTGTCCGCCCTGTTAGGTACTAACCCACCCATCATATCAATCCAAGTGCAATTCTCTGCTGCCTCTGATAAATATTCTGACCTTAATATCTTATAGTAGTATGAATGCCTGAACTCCTCAGCGGGGGGATTTACTCGCGCAATACAAGATGGGACAAAGTGGAGAGTTGAAGAGAATATTAGAGTTGTTCTCTGGTAAGCAGTGATGCTTATTCTGTTTCTCGCAGTAATCACTGTTATTTGTTGCGGCTGTAGCTCAATTGCTACTCTGATTCATCTGGCGTTTTGATCAAAACACGATGAATGTGTTTGTCTCCTTGTAGACAGCCTTTGAACAGTCGATGCCATTGTTGGGTTCACCTCAATATCGTCGCATAGTGTCACTTTCATTTTCTCTACCAACAGAGTTTCAGTTTATTCTTATTTCTTTATTCTCTTATTCCTTTATTACTCCCTCCTATCCCCGCTGGCCGAAAGGATCTGACTTCCGCCACGATTCACTCGAGCTCCCTTCCAACACAGACCCTCCTTGCCTCAATCTGGGACCTCGCAGATCCTCCGCAACCGATGCGCTACTCCCCAGTCATCGTTCCTATCTTGGATCCACGTCAGAAGACCAAGCGATTCTGGATGCTATCGAACATCTCACCGGTCATTTGGCTCTGAAAGATTCGCATACTGGTGCACAGCTAAAGGAGTCACTCCTTACTCGATTGCATTTGGCTGCTGGATTGGGCAGCACAGATATTCGAAAGACATTGTCGGAACCTGATCTCCTGGAGGCGAGTTTGTTTCTAAATTGCAGTTCATCTTTTTCCATCACTCCGGACTGTGGAGTCGCTAGGTGATGCTTCCTAATTGCATAGGATATTGAGTCCTTAAAAAGTGTATTGTGTAGTTCATACTTCATCTCTTTCAAGTGTTACAGAACTGGGTCGCAAACATCCAGAACTTTTATTAGGTTAGTGACGCTTTTGATTGTTAATAAACTGTGGTGCCCTTCCGCAAGTTGACCAACTGGTGGGGTAAGCAGAGAATCCTCCTCGTCCTCGGCATTCCATTTCCTATGGCTTTGAATGGGTAGTACGACTTCTGTCAAAGGTAGAGTTTACGATGAACACGCGACTTTCTTCCGTGGTCTACAAGTATTTCCGCAAAGGAGATGTTTCTATTGATTGGAATCGCCCAAATCCTGGCATGTACCAGACTTTCTGACTGAGTGCATAATGGGATGGTTAATCAGCCAGCAAACAGCATCGGTTCGAATTTGTATCCTAGTAAGTGATACACTGTTTTTGTTCAGCTGCGATTGTCTCACGTTCTCCAAAGGTAACAGGGTGACTTCTGCACTGGGGATTCTTTGAAAGTCCCCAACCAGAATAAGGACAAGAGTGGTGATCGGTAACATGGTTCTAGGCATAAATGGTGCCGTTTTTGAGGGTGGCAGACCTCCTCTGGCGGAAATGGGGACAATGCTGTGACGTTCTTCCTGCTACGGTACGGATTTCAGTTCACGGCCTGTCCTTATCTACCATCTGGTCAATCCAACTAACCTGGGCAGTTTTTAGTGTTGCCATTTTATACGTTCTCACCGATTAACGCCCGATATTTTGGTCAATTCGTGTACATCCAACTTAGTGACAGTACAAGCCATTCGACTTAAAGAGATGGCTTGAAGCTGAAAATGATGATGACTGTAATGTGGGATCATATGCGCTTCCTAGCTACCTCAGACGGGTTAACCTCCATCCGAAGCTACCTTTTATATTAGGACTTTACCTTATCTCAGCTTCAGCTGGAGGAGTAGGTCGGACAGGATACACGCATGAGAGAAGGGAGGCTAGTCGGATCAAAAGAACGGTTGTGCCTGTCGGCTCGCATGTCTTCTGTTCGACCAGGTGTTACGCTGGGAGCATTTGCCAGATCGCTTACCCATGTAGAGTTGAAGCACTCTGGCCTAGACGAAGACAAATACATGGTAATGCTGAGGATCAGGTTATTTGAATACTGGATGAACGTCTCATAACGTCGTCGAATGTACTTCCAGATCGGTAGATAGTTGGTAGCCGTACTAAACAAAGCGCGGGTAATGATTATGTATGCTTATCCTCCATCAGCTTACCCTATTGGGATCGATCTGGGTACATTTCACTGGTGTCAATGTAGTTAGCATTGGTACTGTGTTTCACGTATGTCCTAGGTTCTGCGATTCTCAGTAGTTCTCAATCTGACAACAAAATAACTGCTTTCAAGAGGATGTTGGCCGAGGCAATTAGACGTGTTTCTTGGTTCATTTCTTCCATCTTATCGTAAAACTTACAAGCACATTGTCGAATTCTTTTGTTTAAGGGACTATTGTTCATAGGCGTGGTGATTAACTAATAATGTAGGAAACCTGTTTTCAAGGGTTCCGGCAGTCAGCATACAGCGTGCTGTGTTTCAGATGGACCATCGACTCATCGACTTTTGAAAGTGTAGACGCAGTTGCTTGGAATGTGGTCAGATAACAAAATCACGCATGTACGTTTAAGAGGCTAGAACGGGTTCAGTGTCCACCAGGCCTGCGTTTTCCTAGGAGCAATGTTTGAGAGCCTCTGGCTGTGTTTGAGAGTTGAAATTTCATACACGTTCAATCTAACTATTTCTGGAGACTAACACTCTTGGATCATCTTTTTGTCCATGATAAGATGTGGGATCCAGTGTAAACTGTGTTCAGTGACGCCCCCTTAAAAAGTTAAGATAGTATGCTCCTCCAGACCGACCAAAATAACACTGCTCACGGAAGGCTCTTTTGGGGAACGCAAGCTTTGGACCGTACAGTTGTATTTTTCCAATGTGGCTTACAGTAACACCAAGTGTCACGAGTGAAGAACCCTTTAGAAGTCCTCCTCAGACATAAACAATATTTTCACTGAAAAGCAGCTCAGCTTTCATCGGATTGTTTGGTGCCCTTCACAAAAACCGTCCTCGACTCTTGGTAACTAGACGGTACACTCTTGAGAACACATGTGAATAGCCCACGATGTGTTTAGTTTTGATGTTGGCGATAAATCACTCGTAACTTTCCACCACTGTAGGATGATCGATTTCCTCCACGCTTTCTGCGCGACTTGCCTCATCGTCCGACATACATGTTTCTGTAATTCATCGCAACCTTCGTTTGATTACTGGACAATATTTCCTGGAACTAGGCTTATAAGCTTACCCTCAGTATCTTCTTCCGGCGGCGCTGCATTTACTTCTGTTGCTTTAGAGAAAGCCGTAGTTTTAGTAACATTTGCATCTGGTTCTCATTACGATATCTTCTAATGACAGCTTGGGACAAAACGTCTGAATCGATTTGGTTCATCCGAGTGTATGTAAATTTCGGCTGTTCGTTTACTGACCGAAATAAGCCCGATAATACCACCATGTACTTCTGCACACATAGAAGTGCCCCGCACTGTGTCCTTCGTAGGTCAAATCCATGGGTTAGGTTACTCGTATAGGCGGAAATTGCACTTTTTGAGTCATTTGCTAAATCGGCTCTTGCGTCAGAAGCAAGTGGAAGACTGTTGGTTTTCAATGGCCGGCCGGCGTACCAGCGAAGTACACTTTCAGTCTGGGTTACCACGTAGTTCTCTTCTTGGACACATTTCTTTATTTGGCGGCTTGTTTTGAGATCGGATCCTCGCGAACAGTCCCTCTTTGAGGAGGGGCAGCTTTGTGTATGGAAATGTACTTCAAAGCAACTAGTCATCGATAACTGGATGGCTGTGCAGAATATCATTACCACCAACAGCAACAAAGTAACTGGCTTATGTGCCAGCATGCGACATCCGAATTTTACGGGGTTGCGCCTGACTTTCTTCTTCTGTTACACAACAAACTGCCCCGTTTCACTTTGCAAAAGTTCACCTAGGTAGGTAAAATGCATGCACGGAAACTACGATTGTCCACTATAGTTACCGATGTGAAGTGAATCTAAGCGGTTTTCAGCCAACAAACAGTTTTGGTGTTCTTACGGTTACCTTTTAAAGTGTCCACGTAAGTCCGCCATGAAAGTACTTGTGATGAGCGCACGCCTGAAAGAAGAGCTTTCGTTGCTTGCCGCTGATCAAGTTCCAGAGTATAAAGAGTGGGCTTTCCAAGATGCTTAATATTTGTTCATCCGATCCCGTATTTACGGGAAGAATTTGACGATTTTTCATTAAGTAACATTTTATCGAGTAAAGCTTAGTCGCATGTCGATATCTGTTGTTCATCCCGAAAGGGGTTCGTACGCGATAGCTTGCCGTGGATAACTGAGATCATTGTCTTCGTCCTCGAGTTTTTACGAATGTGATCACGAAGCGCTGAAATTGCCTAAATTGACGGGAAATATCTGTTTATCCATACAGTTCCGTTTTCCATACTATTTGAACAGTTCATTCAGCTCGTTTGAAAAGTTTTCATCTGACACTGCCTAATTCGTTCGAATCACTGATAGGTCCAGTCGGTTACTTTATGCTCTCGAATGCCACTCAATGTAGGGTTCGTTCTGTACTAGGTGGTTGTTGGCGAATTCCGGTCGACCGTGCTGCCGCATGAGCCATTAACTCCACTTTCAGACCATAGTCATCAAACAGATCCCGTCTTCAGTCGACAAATCAAACGTTTGAAAGTAACAGTTTGGAATTCTAACTGCATTCCGTCGCGAGGTGAAAGCGATCTTCCTGCTGATTTGAGTTCGGATACACAGAAGGTGTGGCAACTAACCGATGTTAACCAATTTTGGTATTTGAACGTTATATCATAGTTTATCTCCTTAAGTTGATGAAGTCCTTCAAACAGCTCGGGCGAAGAGGAGACAGCGAACGATTGAAAAACTGCAAACTGATTTCAATCATTCAGTGATGTTTTGCGACCTTAAATAGCACCTCACTTTTAAGCGTCATTTCTATTTCAAATGGCTTCTGCTTAAATGAAAACACTTTGACACATGTACAGATAACAGGTTTTTTCTTCACAAATTAGCTGTTTGATTCCGTTTTCACTTAGAATCTCGGTCCCCTAACCACCCGAACAAGAATCCCTTTGACTAGGTTCAACGAATGTCCTCTGTTTTGCGGAGGGAGGGAGGGAGGGAACTTTGTACATCGTCCATGAGGTTACCTACGATGCGTTTATGCCCAAACACAAGATGAATGACTAAAACGATTTTCAATACTGAAAACCACCTGCGATTCAGTTGTTTTCAATTTTCTGCGAGGAAATGGTGTGATTTTTACGGATGCGATTCATATCAGGTCTTAGCACAGCTCATTATTGGAAGAGAACAAATAGCTGAAATAGACTACTTCACTATTATCTGTCACAGGAGTCCCAACAACGTGAGTAGTGTGTTCAGCCAAGAGAACAAGTTGTTGCGTGTAAATCCCTTTTTGAAATAAAATAAGCTCACTTATCAAGGGCCTACACAGCGCGAGGCACACCTGATGACAGTCATGGGAAGGTTAGACCGGATTGGCTTGAACTCATTTGTGCATGACATTATGGATCACATCGTCTACTTCTCTGTGTACCCTTAATCAATTCGGGACCTGCACAACTATGCAGACCACATAGTAAATACTCCCACGTAGCATGCATGTTAGCGACTCAGTCGGTGTATGATGAGCGTTCGGAGTCCACTAATGCCTGCCACTGGCACCCTGTCATAAAATGTCCATCCAGAAGCCACGTTCTGACGAAAATGTAAAAGAACAACGAGTGTAAATTCCAAGTTATTTAATACCTTCATACAACAAAACAGAATTGTAGACCTTTCGGATTAGTGAATTAGCATTTCGAGAATGTGAGAATTTTCGCAGACTTTAGTTTTCTGAGGGACACTCTGAAAACTGTATGCATCAAGCGTACCTGGCGAGGACATTATAATGATCACTTTTATCAGTTTTAACGTCTGTCTGTCTGCTTCTTCATGCTCCAAATAGTGTGGATCGGGTCCCGTGTGGTTGAGTACGTGCATGAGTTGCACATCTTTACGTGTTCGTCGCGGAGTTTAGTGTCTGAACGTGTGTGACAGATAGGATTGTCACATACAATAGCCTGGGTCATTGTTTATCGAGTTCACGCCAACAATAACACTTGTATGCCAACGAGTACTGTTCTCGGCTCGGAACCATCGCCATTTGACGGTGAAGAGCATCAAGCCTTTTTCACGCATCGCACCGATTGTCCGAATATTGTTTTGTTTGGCTGGTTTTAGCACTTCCATCGATGCGACAGCTTTGACCCAGCTAGCCTTTCGGTAATTCCGTTCACAGTGGTTTATCTTTTCAACCTATCTAGTTTTGACAACTTATCAACTAGTAACACTCATCTTACGGTTTCGGCTTTGCTTTGATCTTCATCTAGTTCCTCGTCTAAGAAACCTTGTTTTATGGTTTATTTTTGGCCCAGGTGATAATTTTGGCTTTTGGATGCAATCATAGTTTGGAAAGGCTTAGAGTTAGATCTCCTCCTAAACACAACATCCTATCAACCTCTTATATACTTTTGTAAATCGATGACCACCGTGTCAGAAAGCCAACCAAAGAATTAGTCGTCCTTGGTTTCGCACTTATCACGTTATATTCGATTCCCTTCGAAACACTGGGTCAGCCCGACTTAATCGGGTCCACAGATAGTAGACCTGTTTGTTTCATCAGGTTAGTTGAGTCCCACTCACTGATGGGTATCTTACATAGAACATCAGTGTAGGTGCTGGAGTAGTTTCGGCAAATAGGAGACGATCACCCCTGATTTTGCGCTACATTTGCGGTGCGACGTGGACATGCACTCATTGCTTTCATGAATACGACATGCAAGACATTTATGCAGCAATGGAATGATCTCCTTTTTTAGGTTTTTAATGCTTACCTCACTGCCCGTCCCGTGCTTTCCTGCTTAGTTCTTCATAGACTAGACAGCTGGGTTATATTCAGTCTCATTGAGGTAATACAGACCATGTCTTCCCCGCTCAAGTCAGGGAAAAGGTAGTCTAACACAGCTAATTGTCTGGGTTGTGTAGCTCGCCCTAGTAGATAGAAGCGAGATCTAGAGTTCTGTTCCAACTCACCTAGCCGATGGCTCAGTGGTTAGAGCACGAATTTGCTGACCGGAAGGTCCGTGGTTCAAACGGAACCGACTGATCCTGTTTAGGCTTGGGCAACCTGGTAGTATATCAGCCCTAGTGTTTACTTCAGGTGGCATGGCAGCTAGGCACCGAAAAGGTGTTACAGCTGAACGAGAGTCGATACGGGGCACGTCGTTAAGCATGACAGTGTATTTCGGATTACGTATGAGGTGCCACAAAACCAGTCCAAAGTGGTCAGGTTACCTTGCAATCGCTGAAGCTATTGCTATCCAACTCTTCACACCCGAAATTCGTGCACCGAAAACATTCGTCCAGTCCCATCAGCTGAACTAGCAAGGTGGTCAACGTCCAACCTCTGCATACACCAGATCATATCTGCCGTGTCGCTCAGTCAACTAGCTATGTGTCTTGACTAACACAGATTTTTCTACTCCTACGTCTACCTTACTGTAATCGGTTCACTTTTATCACGTTTAATCCTTTATATGATCCGTACTGGCCGAAAGATGAGTCATTGAAAACACGTGCTCGCCTAGCGTTCCCCTTTCCAATGTGAATGTCTCTTTTCGGTGTCTCATCAACTCTGTGATGAGGAACACCAATGCTACACCCTCTCTTCACTTCTTGACGTTTCTCTGATGGGGCATTTGTCTCCGCTCGACATTTACTTGTTTCCCATGCCAGTCTTTCCCCATAATTTATGCATTTCTTGGCGCGGAAAAGCTTTTTAGTTGTCAATTTGGGTTGTGTGCGTACGAAGTGTGACGATCTTTGTCATACCCTCTGAGATGGACTCGTGCCGCTGCTATCGTGGACTGTGTCAGGCTTGAAATGCCCTATTTTCAGTTGCACATCGCTGTAGTTTCAAGTTGCCTATGTTTTCGGTTTACTGTTTATGCACCAGAAATGTTTGTGTACACATGTGCTGTTGTTTGTGATGGTCCGCTTGCACTATTTGTCATGTTTTGCTCCGCCGACGGTGTCTTTCCTGTCCCATTGATATATCTCTCCGCTGGCGGTTTCGAAACAGAATTGTCCCACTCTTACCGGTGTCCTAATCTTTTGGATATTCTCCATTCTGGACAACTTTCCTTTCTCTGACGCATGTTCACTTATGTCTCTCTACCTTCTGCGTACAGAACTCCTGGCCACTCCGTCAACTATTACCTCGCCTTCTCCTGGACAAGACTGGACTTGAAAACCAGCAAAGTTACAACCCACAGCTACGATCAGACCAATCCTCAGTTTTACCTCCTGCCTCTTCCACGATATGTCCACGCCGTCACAGTTTAGACTATCGAACTTTGCAGTCGACCACAACCTCGATCGGACTGCTCAGTGGGTCACGCTCTATACCTTTGGAACCGTTACTGGAGCCTCCATTCGTGATGGATTCCAGTGGATCTTCTGGGGACCGAGTGGATTCGAAAGGAGCTGCTGCTCCTACACAGGTAATTTGGGCACATCCAAATAGCTCACTTCTCACTACGTTTGTAATTGCTTGTTTTAGTGTGGTCGGCTCATGCGGCTCAGCGTAAGCTGGCTCCTGATGGATTCGTGTTGGTCTGTTTCGAAAACCACTTAAAATCTGGTTGGTTGTGCAATCCCTTTAGCTCAGACGCATCCTTGTGCAACTTGGGAAGCGTCAGCGTGTGTGTGCTTGTGAATAACAGCCATCGTAACCATTTTTATCATCTGCCAATTCCTTTGTTTTCTACTGCGCACTTAGTGGGCACAAAGGGATTTGAGAACCTGCGGTCAGGGACCCTCTGTAGAGATGATAAATTGTAGCACGACACCCGAAAGCACACTTTAGCCTTTGGAAGGCACCGTAGCGTCAGGAAAAATCGAACAATTAGGTGGACCTGAACGACTGATGATTGCCAGAACTTTGGAAAACGTATGGAGGAAGACTGTCCCCGGATCGTTCAGTCCGCGGCTAAACGAACAAGAGAAGCATTCTTTGTAGCATTTGGGGTTTTTGCTTTGACCAGTGGTGACCATGAATGAAGAGCCATGTTGAACCATGAATGTTAGGAACGAACGATACGAGTTCAGACCAATATTTTGCGTGATGTCGATAAAACAGGGAAGCATGGTCTACATTCTCGCGGTAAGGAGGCACTGTGGATGACGCGGCAGCAATATTCGATTAGAAGACGAGTCTGGTATCTGTATGTAATTAGTAGCAATGCATTAGGGGGAGATTTTTAGGGAGCGAAACAACAGTCAACCTTTCTCATATGACTGGGTCGCAGCCAGTCTGGCACGAGACTACTAGGAAACACCTGACAAACTGATAAATCAATGAGGGGTCAGGTGGAAGATTGTGGTAGGGAACGAGAATCGATGAAGAACAGGGGCTATGAATGAAATGACAGAGTGAGTAAGATGTGCAGACATTCCGAGGTATACGGCGCGACTGCGCGAAAGCGAATCACCACCGTTTACGAATTCGGGTTTCAATATTTAGGTGGTTTGTGTTTGTTCATTACGTAACCAGAATGAGGCAAGACACTGAAAAGGGTAAGAGCTGGGGTTGTGTAGTGTAGTCTTTTGTACGAAGGCATGAATACAACCAGGAATGAATGCAAGCGAGTAGCTGATAACTGTAAAAAGTTTGAGACGGAGAGGTTTCCTTATCAAAGTGAGCCCGTTGAGACTTGTTTACTGAGAAGCTTTCAGTTAAGTGGATCAATTGCAGTTTCAGGCTATATATATTGGTGGAAGAACTTCATGCCATACTCTGTCGAAAAATCCAGGAAAACCAGTTGATTTTATTAAAAGTCTAGACCAGATTACCACACACAAGGAACATATATATGCATCCGGTGATAGCATCTTATTCCACATTGATATACTTGTAGAACTGAAACCACGCAAACGTTTAGCCATATCTCTAGACAAAATGGGACGTTAGTTGTTCGACTAAGAAGTACGTGTTATTTCTTCCAATTAAACATGAATGAGGCGAGTTCTGTAGCCCTGTTTTTAAGCATAAAAAGTGGGACGCCCTGCATACGATTCGAAAGAAAGAAGACATTGGTGATTATGGTCATGGTGGTTAGGGTGAAACGAGGCGGGTTTGAAAGATGAGCTAGAATAGAGGATAAGATAGAAATTGTACAATTAGAGGCAAAAACAAGAGGTATTTCCAATTTCTCCCCTGTTATGTTACGAGGGACTGTCACACTGAATTGTCGTTGAAATAAAAGTGGAGAACAGAAACTCCGGCTGACCACTTTTGCACGACTCCAGATGGGCTATGGACTTTAAGCACCTAGTTTTCTATTAGCCTTACGGCTAACGTTGTTAATGGTGACTGTACAGGAGTCATAAGCATTCTTCGAACTTGCTACATTTTTAAACCCGTATAATATCGGTTCCTGTTGCGAACTGCGAGAATGTAAACCTGATTACACGTATTACAGTAATCAGTGGAATATCTGCTGGTTAGCACACCACAGTGAAGAACGTTTGTAGTGTTGGTTGCCAAGTACAGCTTCCCAAAGGTTAAGAACAAACCAGTTCTCGCACACGGTTCCAGTCGGTTGAAGACTGGCTCCCTGAAGCCTCTGCTTGTCTTCTAGGGGTGGAGGAAACGGCAGGAACTGAATTGATACAAGGAATAAGGAAATGGTTTGAGAAACCGAATGAGACAAAGAATCTGGTAGTGGACACCCGGATTGGGCAGTTGAACAAGGGTCTGGAATTTGCTTTGATTCTCCAGGACGTCCCTGGGTTCGGACGGAATTTGGGATATGTTGGATATAGCCACAGAATCTTTTGCCTCACGACCCACTTGAGCAATGTGTACCGAGTATGTAGGCCAACCAGTGTTGTGTGCGTTAAAATGGCCGATAACACGCTGCGGTGGCATCTCATTACAGAGTAGTTTCGCAACTGATGTTCAATGGTAATAAAAGTTAGGATTCATAGACACTACTGAGAGAATGATGAAGCGAATGAAGATTTATGCAGTTTCGTAGTTACATCCACTGGAGGACTGGTGGATGGTCATCCTGGCGAGGGGGCGGAAAAGAAAGGCGTAGACACAAACCTTGTCCCTAATGCGAAGGCATCATCGGGGAGAGTGAGCATAAAATCGTAGATTAGTGTAGTCTGTGTAGGCTGAAAGTTGGGTCTTCGTAAGGAATTGCACAGACGAAACGGAGGAGGATAAGAGATGATGGGCTGAGTTAATGTTTCTGTTGGGACTACGAATTTCACAGGGTAGGACTGCGAATATATGGGAAACGTGAACGTTCGGTTGATTGCGGTGGTAGCTTCGTGGGTGATGGCCTTGCCTGGTCGCCACTGAGCTTTCTTTCGCCTACTCGTGGTTGAGCAGCACCGAGGTAATACTGTTGATCTCGTCTGGGTCTGATAGCTGTAGCATGCACACAACTGCTTGAAGCCCCTTATGAGGGCTTGAAATCAGGCTGCTACAACTCCACGATGCCCTTTTCTGGTCACTAGTGTATTTCTCCTTGCGAAAGCACTTGACCTATCAGCCTGGCTTTTTTATGTTAACCAAGCAGACTTGTCGCAGCTACAGAAAACCTTTTTCGACTGAGCCCATTCTATATTCCGTTTTATTTTGATAGCCTCCCTTGCGTTTCCCAATCGACGCCCATGGAACCCATGACACCGCGACCCACCGGTCGACATTGAGCGTCAAGTCGAAAATCAAAACATGTAAGCACGGTCTTTCTTTCGTTTTGTCTCACTACCTACTTCCCACAGTAAAGTCCACGTTCTTCCTGATTTCTGACTGTTTTTAATATTGACATCTTGCTTTTTTTTCACCACTACACTGCGGCCTTTATCAGAAATGTAGATATAGTTACATCCGTATTATGATATGTGCTGGGTAACAATTGTTTCTTTGTTGGCCACCGATCGGACCACGATGAGCACGGTTGTGAACAATGGATTACCAACTATGCTGTTCTATTTACGGACTGAAGTGTACTTTCTCTACTCCCAGCATTGCTATTGTAATTTGATCCAGTACAGTTGGGGTTCAGTGTATAGTACACGATTATTTTTAGTACCTGAATAGAATTGAGTATGGTTAGTGCAGTGCCTCACTCTGATGTGCCTCAGTAAAAATCGGTGTATCGATTAAAGTTTGCGTTAAATTTATCTTACACACAGCTGTCGAACTCTTGGTCTTAGTATCAGTTGCTTGTACATCAACAACGAACTAAACTGAAGTGGGTCGGTCCTGGTGATTGATAGACTGGAGAAAGCAACGGGTTGTCCGACATCATTGCGACTGTGAACATTGCTCACCTCAGTATGCCTGCATGGTGACTGTCCAGACGGTGGTGCTTATTTAGGTGAATCCTGGATTAATGGTCTGAACAGTACGTATTCTCACGTGGACTACCACCAAACTGGGTTAATGGTATTTGGGTTGATTTTCCGTTCCACGCTTCCGCGTGCTTCCAGCATGCATTGTCAAGTATCACCTTTTTTGGAGAAAACGAATTAGACGAAACATTACAATCGGGCGAGTCCCTTCTGTTCACGTTGGATTAAACGTGTGAAGCATAGGCTGTATTGGGAATCACCCGTGGCTTAGTTGAAATATTCAATTTGTTCTTTGTCAATGCAAGAGAGTTTTAACGCCTGTTTGTTTGCCACCCTGACGGTTTTGTCAATAAACATGAAAGTTCACGCGTAGGAAACAAACCGATTGGCTATGGGGACAAACAGCTGCGGAATTTGTAGAGTTCTCGTTGCCCTTTTGTTCTCTTTCTGTGTTGAAACGATTAATCTGGTTAGTGCATACCACTATACGGCTTTATCCAAATAAATGGACATTACTATACGACAGTGAAGCAATAGTGTTCTTTCCAGGTGTTGCTGTCAATGATGGTGATAATACCAAGGTAGATTATCACACGGAACTGGGGTTTCGGTCTTATCGAAACGCGTCAGCGGTACTGCTTGCGCACGCTGAATTATCATGTCTTGTCTACGCTTGAGTGTTTTCACGGGTAACTGGCATAGTAGTCCTTAACGAGAACCAAGGCACTGGTAGTGTCTGAATTTTTCTGAATCCTTCCAAACCACCGCTGCTACTGCTTATGGTGAGCGGTCGATTGTTTACGAGGAATGGCTTTTTACTCACCATATCCGAATAATGCTGGTAACCGGATGGCTATCATACAGTAAACTCGTTAAGGATAACTCCGCACTCTAGACCACCTCCTCACGACCTTGTCATGGAAATGCCCGCAAACCCCTGTACACGTTTCAGTTTGGTACGAATAGCAATTTCTCCTGTTCCTGAGACACACTATCCTCGTGTTGTTGATCTCACTCGTTCAGATTTGATCAAAGGCGCGATTAACCCTTTCTAACTGCAATCCTGACAAAGAATAATTGTTTGTATTGAGATTTATTGTTTCTCGTGATATCATCCTATTCCGTTCCGATGAACTCTACTCACCACGTAGCCGAGTTATTCATAGTGATCTGAAAGGGATGAATCCATCAGTTGTTTGAAAACATCATAAACGAGATTCAGCTGGGTTCCTGGTGAGTCTCCCGCGAAACCAAATTTGTTTGCAAATGAGTGTATTTCACTAATTTCGTGCAATTTGGGTTCAAGCAAAGTATAAGACTGACGGAAACTCGGGGACTGCGCCTACCTGATGAGCCCCAACGAGGGCGAAACCGGTCGTGGGCTGTCGAAGAATTTTCAGCAGCCTTATGAGTAGCGTATTACGTCTATACGCGATATCTCGAATATCGTACCAACTAAAACATGAGGCGGCCTGGTGCAGCACATTCAGTTGCTTGAAAACATCATAAACAAGAGATTAAGCTTGGTTCCAGGTGAGTCTCCCGCAAAACCAAATTTGAACCCGGGTTGTTCAAATGGTAGTCCGTGGTCTCATTCACTCAGCTTGACGAAACCAACAAGGAATCCGTCAGTACTGACTGGAACCGAAATAGCTGTAAGTACAAAGACAGCGAGTGCTTGTATTTAAAGTGTTTAAGTGAAATCAGATTCGCGGAGGAAATAGTTCAGGAAACCGAGTAGTGAGAGCGTTTCAGATCCATTTATGATCGATAAGATTAAATAATAATAATAATAATAATAATAATAATAATATAATACTTATAATAATAATAATAATAATAATTGTTCAGCCGTAACACTATTCTGGTGCCTAGCTGCCATGACACCCTCAGTAAACACGAGGGCTGAGATAGTCCGAGGTTTTTCAAGCCTAGACAAGAGCAGTTGAGATGCAGAGGTTCGGTTCGAACCACGGACCTTGCGGTCAGTAAATTCTCTCTTTAACCACTGAGCCGTCTCAACCTCAGAAAGTTACATGTTTCTACGGAGAATTCCCTACATGAGCGAACAATTTCTGTCTATCTGTCTGGTTTCCCCTAAGGGAGATTTGATGTCGCTTGATATGATGGTGAAGTCGTGCATCGTGAAGAGCCAAAAGGGGCAAATTTTTCATCACATTTTTATTCTCCCGTTTGTTTTTCGGCTTGGTCACCACAATAGAGACCTTTTGACTACATTTACTTGCACTATGTTTGATCGATTCGATAATATCCACGTGCGTGTCTAGCATATATGTGCGGTATGTATGCATTCAGATCAAACTGACATTAGAAATGTGGGCCCGATTATAGGATTATGGGGGGAGAACGAAGTGCCACTAACAACGCAATTCCCAGACTCGGTTTCTACCATCTAGCCCAAGTGCTCAAGGTAATTTAGGGACCTGCATCGTCCATCTCTGGTAGCAAATTTGAATACTGTTTCCACACAACAAATCGGTAAAGGTTTTACTTCGTCGTGTTCGCTGTGATAAAAGTTAGTCGGTCTGTAGTAACAAACATACAGAATGGAGCGTGCGTTGTGCTGAGCTATACATTACTGATAATCTGTCCCTCCTTTGTTTTCTGTATCTACCCGCATACCGCTCAATTCAACCAAGACCTGGATGCTCTACCTCATTCGACTTCAGTGAGGTCACCCACGCAACTTATTCCAAACCAGCTTTCGATTTCTGCCGTATCGGATTCCTCGTCCTATCTCAAGGACTCGACTTCCGTCCATGACACGGATGAAGTTGCCATGGATTGGGAAACGGAAGTGTCCGAGTCAGTGCATCCCGAGGATGATTCAATCCATCCGACTGCTGCAGTCCAGCCGGACATGCAAGTTTTGACTTCCCACACATGGGACCTTTCTAGCCCGATTTTGAGTCGATGGCTTCGTCTACCTGTGGAAACTTGGTCTTATGAGTAAGTTACGTTCACTCCGTGCAGTAGATCTTCCGAAATTTTGTCACCGGGTTCCCCCACCCCCGCAAATCACATTAACTTGGAAGTGAACGTCGTGAAGAGTTTGATACCATCATACACGACTAATTTAATTCATAACCACATTCTCCTTCCACAAGGCTGCTCACTCCTATGATAATGCGTGGCTAACCCGGACAGCACCGTCCAACCACTGTGGAGTTCGCCATTCTACACTCATGGGTGGGAGCCTTCGTCTGCAACATTTGTGGTTTACGCAGTTACCTTAATTTGGTCCATTACCTATTCTCTTCACCCCTACCCTTCTATTCTTCACAGAAACTGCTAAAATATCTGTGACCTCACCTATAATTCCCCAGTTATTCTCTACATCATTTCTTCCTTTTCAAGAGTGGGATTTGTGCTTGCACCCATGCTTCTCTTTTAGCACCCCCCTCCTTGTTTACCTCCCGTGATACTTACTCAGCAGATAACTAATTCGTGCAGCTTGTGTGCAGTTGTATTTATGGGTCTTCCGATGCAAACGATGTTTCTCAACTGTGCTCCCTACTGAGTTTCAAATTTGATCCGTCAGCTATTTAGGCCAAACAGCTCTGATTGGTTTGCCTACTCAGCACGCAGGACTGTGGGGCATAACATTTTTGTTGTGAATTCCCTATCTCAACTTTTTTCCTTTGCAACACCGATTCCGGATCAAACAACCCTCACTTTATCCTCACTCTGCATCCCGATTTCCACGCTGGTGGCTTATCTGCTCCAATGCCTTATTCCTTGTATCCACTTAGCTTTGCATGTATACCCATCTCTCCAACTGTCATATCTTCTGACCCTACTCTTTAGTCGATTGGAAGGGGATATATTCTTATGTATTTATTATTTATTATTTATTATTTATCTTTGGTGACTTTGTGTTTCGGACGATGCTCCAACTTTTCCTGGGGAGATGGCTACCGTCCTGTATGTCAGACCGCTCACATTCCTTCTTTATTCCAAGAATGGTTTATTCTTGCTTTTCTCCATACGGTTAGTCAAAGGGACTGAATGTATAGGCTCTGGCGAAGGTAAACTTTTTTCGCACGCACTCCGAGTATGCAAATGCTTTATGCACTACCGACGTCGATGAGTCTAATGGTACGCTCAACTACTCAGCCGTCTGATGTACACTACGAAAACCCTCAATCGGAATTTCTGTTACAGCATTTCCTTCCGTTATTTCCAAGGAGACATGAGCTCCCTTCCACTGAGGAAAGTCGAGACGTTCGCCCAGCTTCGTGTCTCTTATTCTATCATCTCTTGCTCGACTACTTCCAGTTTACTGCTCGGTCCAAATTCAACTTGCCGTGCCTGTCAGTGTGACATCCGAAAATTTTCAGGCGTAACACCCTTCCAGTGTCTAGCTGCCATGCTACCCGGAAAAAAACACGAGGCCTGAGATACTGTCCTCTCTTCAGATTGTATTCAGCCTATCTTGTTCCCAAAATCCCGCCCCAGGTCTACTTCCGACCACCTCTGCTCGCTGATCCCAAAATGATTATCTCCTTCTGACCCTAACAATTACCGTTCTCTTTCAATGTCATCAATTCGTTCGAATTTCTGGAGCCATCTTGGCCCATCTTTAGGGTCGTGCTTTCCCCACCGACCACCGTCGTTGGTTCAGGCATTGTCGCTTTAACGGTTGCCTGTTAGCACGTCTGGTCATCTGTCTTAGCCTCTCATAGTGAGGTACTTGTTCTGTTGTCATCACCTTCACGGAGGGTCTTCGATTATTGGTCCTTCTGCAGGTGATCCACTTATGTGGGGAATAAAAAAACAGTTAAGGCTTACTGAGTACGTTCTTTTATGCTTTCATGATCTCCCTTCCGACTGGGCAGTGAAGGTTAACGTCCTGTCATATTGCCAGCTGGATGATACTTTTAGGGATATTGGCCGGTGATCAATTGACATACTACCAACTTTTAAGAATGCCATTTCTTGTTGTTCGTGCATAGCGCTACCTGGAAAAAGTGTGCCCCGGGACTCGTTACAGAATGTGCCAATGTGAATCAAGAAATTAGCTAGTATTATGCACAAGCTATTTCATCCAATCTGGGTATACACCAGTAACGGATGATTTCCCAGCTGTTTCTTCCCGCCGTTAGTTTGCATGACTTATGCAAGGCTTTGACTTTCTTTGGTCTCTGGGAGACGGGCAGCGTCATCATCATGGATAGCATAACATCACTGCTCAACACTGATGCTTCGCTGCCGTACAACCATGGTTTAAGTGTCATGGTTGTACGTGGGCTAATAAACTGTCAGGGCGCCCACACCTAGACAAGAGGACGATTAGGGTCCTCAACCAAAGTCTTTGGCTCAAAAGCCCAACCGCAATGCAGCGGTGTTTGGCGGGAAATGCAAATGCGTTACTATTTCTGCGGAACAAGTCACCACATGTTCCAACCCCCAACCTGGAGGACCAGGAGACTGTGTTCGTCAGACCTCTAGCCATTGACAAACCTGGTATTAGAGTCACTGTGAGTATCGCGGGGACACCCTCCAGCATAGCTCAGTGGGTTGCTGAGGTGGGCAAACCGTCACACCACGGTAAGGTCCAGTCTCTTCGTGACGGGCAGCGTATGACGGTCAAAGCTTTTGATGAGGAATGTTCCACCAAATGATGTCTAGAAATTTCTTTCAGTTCTTTCTTTGCACCGAACCCCATTTTAGCAAGCTCGTCCACTTCCGCTTTTCGTTTCAGCTTACATTCGGATTATTTAGTTTTCCGGTGATTCTGTAGGGACAACTTTAAGTACAAGGACTTTGGTGTATATTGGTGTAAAAACGAATATTTCCGGACTTGTTCGTATTAACGAAATACATCAAATGCTTATGGCACAACCGATTTTCAGCCGTGTTTGCACAGCGGGAGATGTACACGTTTACACAGAAAACTATGGTCGGTCAAGCTTTTAACGAAGTTACTTGTGATTTACACGGATGTCAATCACTCCAGTCAGCACTCCATTTGTTTTCTCTCTCTCTCTCTCTCTCTCTCTCTCTCTCTCTCGAAACGCAGCTCATGTGACCTTGAAAAAACCCCACTAGCTGATCCTCACTGTCGACCGACTGCACTGGCCTTCGATCCGGATATGCTGGAACATCGCTGTCTGTGTCCCAAGGCATCCAATTTGGATACTCATCCCGAATCCCCCGAACGCATGCGACCTGTGCTAGAGCGCCTTGTAGATACTTTCCTACACATCCCCTCAAATATTCAGCTTCAGCCCATCGATTTGTTGCACATGCTTCAATCTGCCGTTGCTACTGAGAATCCGACGTTGCAGCAAGAGCTAAATCAGCTGACAGATTGGAACCCGACGGTGCTTCAAGAACTATTGTCTCGTATACCTTTGATTGGATTTTGTCGTCTTGTCCGTGCACGAATGGCTTCTGAGGTAATTGAGCTAGCTAGTTTTTTCTTTTATAATTAAAACGGATTCTTTTTCCAAGTTTCATCCAGGATATTGATGTTTACGATTGACCTAACCGATACAAGTCAATTTCGGGAATAAACGAATTGGCAGTTTGCATGATAATCGGTTTATCCTATAATCGGAAGTTACTTTTTCACAGAAGATGTGAATTTTATTTGGAAACGTGTCATCCAGATAGATTCATCTTAAGGAGCTGTTTTCAGTTTTTATCTGGCTTTCTGTCTATCATTAATTGATTACAGTCAAGTTGTCCGTTCGTTAGTTTCCCGAAAACTGATTGGTTACGGCATGCATATTTTCTAGAACTATTTAAGCAGTGGTGCCAAAAATAACTTCATCGTATTGGGAAATGGTCCTTATTAACGAATCGGGGATGGTGGTGGTCATTAGATAACCTTAATTAACATAATGGAAATGGCGTGTAAATTAGATAACGAACTCCTACTACCACGAACCTACCCCGTTTACTCATTGCTAATTGTTTTCGAGGATTTTTGACTCTGGAATTTGCGCTTCGAGTTCTGTGATGGTCGAACAAAGTGAATTGGGCTGCGTTGCTCTTTTTATATGAGATCGTTTCTGGCAGCAGTATGTGACCGAACAAATTTCTGTGTGTTGCGCAAATTTCGATCATTTGTGTTCGTATCCCCCATTCAAGCACACCTTGTTGTATGAGAGAAACCTGTCTTTTGCCTACATGCGCCTGTATGTTGCTTTTGCGCCAACTGCCTTTCAGTGGCCAGTGGCTTCTGATGTAGCCTTTATTGCAAAAGTCTTATTCGTGGCACAGGATATTTCTGTGTAGTCCAGTCGCGTCCCCCTCCCATCCGCAGCTAAGTTTGACGAGGTTACTACAAAACTGTCATACATAGATTTCTACCTAGTGACACCTGGACTTTTTCAGCTCTGGTTCTGAGTGTTCATCATAGCGTCTGCAGTTTACCCACCCATGCTGTTGACTATTTCTTCTCTGTCTCGTCTACTTCCAGGAGGAGATTTGTACGTTTCATTCTAAAGATTACGTGGTTGCGTTTGGCAACCCGCATAACCCAGTTTTGGAACCCACTCTATTGTTATCACTATTCAACCCGTCCACTGCGGGACCAGACACGAAGCCCGCAGACGCTGTACAGAAACTGATGCAGCGGTTGTGCAAGTTGAACTGCGGTGGGATCGGTGTGGATTCAGACACTGTCTGGAATCCGTCGAGCACTGCTCGTGCAGCACGACTGGCCGTAGGCCAGGTGCTTTGCTTGGCTACAAAGTGAGTTCTCATTGTCACCGTCCTTAATAATTACTGTATATGAATGTCTATAATACCTCTATTTGATTATGTCCCGTGTGTAATCCGCTAAATACACATACACACCGTCAATGTTTGCAGTCACCTGTTAGACATGTGCCAGACTCTCGGAGCATTACTTTCTTTCAGTTACCAATGCCATCTGAATGCAGTCCTGGAAACTGGCGATTCAGTCCCATCTCACATGTTTCTGTATCCAGCTCATTGTAGTTTAAACAGTCCCTTTCCTAACATGTCACAATTGTCTTCTCAAAGAAGGAAAATACTGAACCTCCATTTCACTCTTGTTTTGGTTTATTATCATTGGATATCCTCAGCCATACTGAGTTTCGAACTGTGGTCATCTGGTGTAAGAAGCAGGTCCTGATCTATCGTGGCGTAATATGTAATATTATAACATCCGCCACATCCGCCACATCGCTCTCATCGTATACCTTCGATTGTAGTTTTCACAGTCTGTGCCTACGTGAACAACCCCACATTTTTTGTTATCACTTCGCTCAGTGGTTAGAGCGCGAATCTACTGACCGGAAGGTCCGTGGTTCGAACCCAACCTCTGCCCCTCAACTTCCCCTGTCTAGGCTTGGTCAACCTGGCAGTATCCCAGCCCTCGTGCTTCCTTCTGGTGCCATGGCAGCTAGGCACTGAAAGGGTGTCATAGCTGAACTATTATCTTATATCAAGCTGCTCAGCCACAAAAGGCTTTGTTAGTCACCGCCTTTCATGTGATCGTTCTCTTTCTTTGATGTAGAGTCGTAAAAAATGAAATTCGTAATGGTTTCGCCTTAGTTCGTCCTCCGGGGCACCACGCCGAACCTGGACAAGCCATGGGATTCTGCTACTTCAACTCAGTTGCCATCACTGCGTTACGCTTACTTCGCTCTCAGTTGGTATCCCGTGTACTCATCCTAGACTGGGATATTCATCATGGAAACGGGACCAAGTTGGCCGCATTACAACACCCTGGACTGCTATACATTAGCATTCATCGGTATGATGGAGGGAAGTTCTTTCCCGGGACTGGTGCCGCAAACGAGGGTCCCGTTAGTCCGAAGCATGGGGAGTTGGACTTAACTTCAAGCTCTCAGGGACGTTCTCAATTGATCAATATTGCCTGGGAAACCCCATCTGCGTCAGATGTAAATTCCACTGTTCTATCAATGTTGGATGCAGTGGATCGGCGTGAAATCTGGCGACAGGTGAATTTTTGTCTTGTTCTTTCTGTTTGTGCAGTGTTGATTGAGACTCACACTTCCAATTAATCTCTTTTGCTGTTCTCAACCTAAACAGTCCTGCGAACGACAAAAACTGTATCGTAAAACCAGTTCCCGCCCAATCGTCGCTGGCATTCACTCCCCGGAAACATCATTCGGTTCGGTCTTTTCGAACCAGGCAAGTGTGTTACACCGCGATCCAACAGATTTACCTGTGTGTCACTGCCGATTGGATTCTAACGAGCATCCGCACAACGGTAGTGCTCAACCATGCTCCGTCTGTCTCTCCCAGTCGATACGATCCTCCATTGCCTCATCTATTCTCTCCGGATCGTCCTTCCTTCCCACCAGTTCGGGAAGCACTGCACTTGAAGACTGTCGGACAGCTGGTTCGAACCCTGAACGACCACATGCAGCTGATCCCATAACGCCACACCGTCCACTTTTGGGTTTGAGTGACGCAGAATATTTGGCCGCGATGCGATGCGTGGTCATCCCGGTAGGCCACGAATTTAAACCCGATGTGATTCTCATATCTGCTGGGTTCGATGCTGCCCGAGGCCATGGGGAAGCACTCGGTGGTTATTCCGTCTCACCAGGCTTATTTGCATGGATCACCAGGCAGGTAAGCGATATCACTGAAACGGTCTGTCTTTCAGACTGTCATTTTCGTCAGTCTTTCATATATGTGCTGCCGATACGGCTCAATACATGATACTGTGTGATTTCTCTAGGGGCTAGTGGTACTTAACACTTTTTTTTTACCAATTTAGTTAGACTACCCTGGGGGTTTCGCATTCACCGACCAGGTAACCGACTAGCTTATTCATCTTTCTCAGCTGGTCTGTTCGTTTTCATTTCCGTTCCATGCAGCAGGTTTTTCGCTCTTGGTTGTCAGCGTGTTTGTCACTTGTGCTGAATTAACCTGGGTGATTGGAAACGCTGCGCTTCTCGTAATGTGCTGATGAAGTTGGGCCAGGAACAAGCACTCGGGACTTCCTTGGGATTTCCTCCTGAAAGTGGGATCAACCAATGCTTAAAAGCAAAGGTGCTGTGCAGTGGTTTCATCCTTTTGGGTGACCATTGGGAGTCCCCACTGATCCCCAGCGAGATTTTAAAGCGCCAACTTCCGGTTAGTAATTGAATATCCTATCATTCACTCTTTAGTGGCTGGTTAGTGATGTGGTTAGTGAACTTGTGAAACAAGTTGACAAAGTTACCTATCTTGTTTGGAGATTGTAAAACCCTGCTTTGTGGTTATATTATTCGTCTTCAAAGATGTAAAATCACCCATCTACAGGTGTTTTTGGCTTGTAGTAAATGTCACGAAAGTTTTTTTTGTGGGTACACATTGTGGACTAGAAAATTCTCGGTATTCCTAAAAGGGATAAACGCTAATCGTAACATCTGTTGTCCTTTTGGAACTTCTGTTCCTAGTGTATGTCGGTGGCCAACAGTCGTGTGGTTCTTGCACTGGAGGGCGGCTACCAGCCCGTGGTTGTTAGCGAATGTATCACGAACTGTTTGAATGCCCTACTTCTCCCCGAGCCTGCACGGAAGTGGATTCCATATTTGGGTGACGGAAGCGCTGCTGTGTCGAATCCAATGGTTGCTGCACACGAAGGTTTTCTGGATGCATTTCACAACGCTTCAGATTGGATTTCTAAGTTGGAATTATACCGTACCCCCCGTCCGGAAGCCGTTTCAAATCTGCTTGCTACCATTCGTTACCAGGCCAAAAATGGATGGCAGTGTTTACAAAATGTGTGCAGTCATAATGTAGCAATGTGGGTTTTTTCTTTTGTATCGGCTTTTCTATCGCATTGATCATTATTTGTCCAACTTACTGAAGCTGGCTTACATACATATGTTGACCTGCGGGTGGTCAATGACAAACAGGCTATGCGGGGTGACGCCTTTTCAAACTTTCTGCTCTGTGACGGTGACAACAAATAAGCGAATGCGTAAGTCCATGTTGAGAGTTCAGGATTCGGGAGTCATGTAGATCAGCGACTGTGAATTCAAGTTTTATGGCAAGACATTAAATTTGTGCAGATGATTTGGTTGATACGGCCTGCTGTAGTTATTGAGTACGCTCATGGTCCAATTATACATGGTGAAGGATAATCCACCATAAGTATTACCAATTGGGTTGAAACTGGTTCTTCACTCATCAAGGTGACATCATCAGCGTGGTGCGTGGGCGAAAGTGCGCTGACGTATGTACTGCTGACCTTCGTTTGTGATTGGCTGTTTGCGTCTCACACAGATAGTGTTGTTGGATCGTCCGTAAGCCTGTGTTCTGATCGTCTACGTTCGCGTAATTTTGTGGATAGCCATACCTTCACTGCTTCGGGTACGTGCGAAGACGTTCGTATAACAGACCACGACGGAACCATTGGACCACCTCGATGCTTCATCACAACCCTCGTATTAAAGTTGATTACAGTTCTAGACCTGTGAATCAGGATCTACTATGAAAATTTTAGTCTGTTATGTCGATAGGATGATGAGCGAGCTCACAAAACCCCATACGTAGTGCGAGAAAATAACAGCCACGCTGATATACCAAGCCGTTTACGTGCAGCCATTCAACATCCGTTCAGCCCAATCCGCACACCAGTAATTCACATCTGCGGTTTGACGCTTTTGACAACGATTACTTTTAAATGAGTTTCCAAGGCGGGTTGTTCCAACGATTGTCTATGTTGGCCCTGACTCATTAAATTCTCGCCATTCTCTGGAATGAGTGGGTTGTAACAGCGAATGACAGGTACAGGTATTGAATTGATTATTGTTCCCTCTGCTAAATAGGAGTAAGTCATATTTTAGCAAGATAACGCGGCAGTACACAGCTGCTAACCCGCCAAAAGCTGATTGGTTTTTCATGGCATCCAAGTTTTGAAGCGGCCTGCTTGCACCCTGGCTGTCGCCTTCCCCCCTCCCCCAAGTACACAGAGCTGCCAGTCTGTGACTCTAGAACTGAACTGGTAGATCCCACCTAAAACTAGTGGAGACACCTTGATCAATATATTATTCGAACAGCCCTCCAAAGTACGTACGGTTGTTTTGTGGCCTTTCTCTTATCTCTCAAAAGGGTTCTATGTTTTCATTAATGAAACTACTCACAAGGCTGCTGAATTCTCTTTGACAATCCACGACCGGCTCCGCCCTTCTTGGGGCTCATCAAGTAGGCGTCTCCCGTGAAAATCAGATTTATATGCACGTACAACCTGTCCCATTTGGGTTCAAGTAGAAAATGAAGTTGAACTCCTCGAGGAAACTCGAGGACTGCACATACCTGATGAACGCCAAGAGGGACGAAACCGCTCATTTGCTGTCGAAAAGTTTTCAGCAACCTTGTGAGTAGTTGCCTTTATGAAAATATACTGCGATAGCTCAAATATCGTACCAACTGAATCATGAGGCGGCCTTTGTGGAGCACATTTAGTTGAAGAATACCATGAACGAGAGATTCAATCGAGTCCCCGTGAAAACCGAATTGATATGCAAATCAGTGTATTTGTTGAAATTGCTCTGTATTCTTTGTCTCTTTCGTTTTCTTCGACGAATATCTGATTGGCCTACGAATCTGTTTTTTGAAGCTTTTTTTGTCACCTGCTCACTAAAGGTCGTGCCATTTAAATAACTGGGTGTGGAGAAAACATGGATATCCCTATGATTTTGTTGTGGGTCCATGTGCGTCTATCCTGTAACTGATGACTACTTGTTGTAATCTGCTGTTTGGAAAATGCACTATTTAGTTAGTTCTTTGGCTTCCAATTTCAGTGAAGTAACCGTCCCAACTGACGTTGTAGGCGTAAGAATCACAGGCGGTTTAGATAATGGCCGAATACTTCGTCCACTTACTTTCATTGAATAAACTGACAAACAGCTTACCTTGCGGTTCTGTTTGTCCGCTGGTAAATCAATCCTCAACGGCGAGAACTATTTGTGCAGTGTTCCTGCTGCCAGTATTGTCGGGTGAAAACGAAAAAAATGCAGCGCCTGCTCCTTTGGGCTGTTGATTCATGCCGGCTGTTTATTTTGGGGACTTAGAGAAAATAACTCCTGAAACAGCGGAACGAAAGCAGGCTTGATATTTGGTTGGAAAACCTATGTATTTCACCATAAATTGTTGTATTCTTGCCAAGTAACAGGTCGCTACTTGCGTATCCATCTGCTGGAAATAACTTCAGGAAACCGAAACAGAATACCCCGGATAAACAACGAACGAACATTTAGCTCCTTCCAATGTCAGGTGCTTTTAAACCAAAGCATGATTATCTCTCGATGAGAGGTTACCCAATCGTATCTGAAATTGTTCAAGAAAAATCAGCGTATGGTCACTAGGTTGGATTTTCTTCAGTGCTGTACCTGTATTTGCATAGTATTATAATCTCAGCTGTTGCACACAGGAAATTCGATAGAGCCCGTAAGTTTTATCTGAAGCGTTCAGCTATTACAGGTTCCATTTAAGTAGATTCAGCGCCACAATGGGCTGACATCCGTGGGTAGATTCGGTATGAGTGTTACGGTCATACTCTCAATCGGAAGGACTACTTGTCATAATGTAACCGATCAAATACTGGACAGTAGTACATTATTCCTCCACCAATTCAGACCGTCGTACGAATCAGATGCACAGCGCCATTAGGTCACATTTCTGACTGACTGACTGATTAAATACTACGTTGAACGACCTACGTTGAACTGACTTGTGTGATGTGAACGGTATGACGAAACTAGGTACCATGAAAGCTAAGGAGCGGGTACTTAACATAAATTTATGTCTACGTCAATCAGCAGGTGGTTCTGGACGTAGACAAGTGGCGAATTTCATCAAGCAGTAACCTGGAAAGATGATGAGTTAACTGGAGGGTGCTGGTCACCGACTAATCTGTCGTATTGCAGGTGGGATGCGTCAGGAATTATCAGAATCAATAGTAACAAATGTTGATTTTATGTTTCATCAACCGCACCGTAGTAAAAAGTTCCTTCGAATCGCCAACACGTTATGGGATGGTGCAGCATCATACTTTCCAAAGGATAAGACCATCTAACTTGAAGTTATTCTGCCCACCAAAAGACACTTTCATCGCTAATCTACCGGAACGTAGAGGTGCGTCTGACCAGTTTGTTCACACAAGTAGAACGTGATGAAATGGTTGAACAATTAATTAATCGGTCAGTCAGGTAAGCAGAACAATTGGTGGTGAATGAATGAGTAAGGTAGCAAGTACTTACGGTGACCTAAGTTTGGCAACTATTTTATAACGCCCTAGTCTCAGAAACGTTTAGTTTGGATAAGCTTCTTTTACTGAGACATAAGTGAACTGGCTGTAGTAACACTTCATTTTCTAAGAGCTCACTCGTTTTGTTTTGGATCTGTCCTCCTCTCGGTGAAACTTCACTACAGCGTAACTCACTTGATTTAGTAGTCAAATGCTGATCTGTTGTTCCGTTGTACAATCGCTTGACAACTCGGTTATATTTCGCTGAAGGCTAGCATCCATCTTATCGCTCAACCTGGCATCGAAAGTTCCTTCAGTTTGACCGCGATCACAATTTGGTTTAGTTGAGGAGCTCTATCCACACATAGTCTACTTAAACTAAATTGAGAAAAACTCCTGCTTGGGCGACTTTTGGATGCTGAAATTCCATGCTTAACTACTGATAGAATTGTGCTAGGATAGATAAATACCGTAGGTTATGGTGGTCGTATTATCATTTCATGGACATTTTTGACCCTTCTGGTTCCAAATATTCGGCAGTGATACTTGAAAATTCTCGATCTGGTAACACGCACTAAACTTTCGTTGTTAATCATCTCAACGAGGGGGCACCACATGTAACAGAACCTCCTTGACGGGTTCTGGGGTATGGCGTATCTTCCGGAGAGAATCCTGCACACGTTTGCTGAAAAAATCAGACTACTATTTTTGAAAGTGACGTAATCATCAGTTTGCGCAGCGCAGACTACGATTCCTTCCGGCCGACTCTCCAGTGGACCGACCCTCTGGCCGAATGTTCATTGCCTTTCTGGTGGCTATTGAAGCTGCTATGTGTAATTATTGTCCAATGTCAACGAATTGACTGCATAGTACTAATATGTAGGCCTAGTGTGTAGTGACCCGGTGACGTGATTTTTTGTGTGTGATCCGGCTGTACCGCTCTTTTATTGGTAAAATAACTCACAAAGAACGGAGACTAGCTACCTGGGGCCAGTTAGATATCTGGTTGTGACGGAGGTCCACAGGTATTCAGCTAACCAAACGAACCGTTACCGGAACTGTGTCACTGCACCGTCACCAGTTCTTTCCGAATACAACACGGCTAAAAAGCTCTTGACTGAACCTCGGATTCCCGGTGAACCTCCACTTCTCAATAGCTTGGTCAAAGCTTGAGTCAATTAAGGTTTCTAAGGTGTCAAAATCTCCACAAAACCTCCCCCACCTGATGCTCATGCTCATTATCTAGGTGTTTCTTCATAGTCATGAACTCAACTTTATGCGTTTCAGTGTTTTGTATCCAAATGTCTGAGGTCGTGATGAAACTGGGTCATTTGGGTCCAGTTGGACAAATTCCTGCTTTTAACTGGAATGTTACATGGTTCCATTTCTCGTGCTCACCACCTTTGATGAGTTATTGACTGTGAATATCCCCGCCTTTATTCTCGTGCTTGAGCATAGTTCTCACGCACAGAGACGTACACACACACACACATACACACGTACGTATACATATACAAGCCTTGTTAGTTCGTTCTATTTTTAGTCCACACAGACTAGGTAGCTCACTTTTTCTTAGATCTGGCACCACGATTGTGTTTCAGGCAGCCTACTGTGCATTTCAGTAGACGATAATAACAGGACTGTTCATTCTTACAGGTAGAGCTGCCACCTTGATGCGGTCGTCGGGCTTGAATGCTGCAATGATCCCGCGGGCTACACTGGATGGAACTTCGTTCCACAAGTTGCAACCATGCCACGAAGGCCAAAGGAGAGCAGTCAGACCAAGAACAGCGAGACCCCGTACTGCGAGTAATCGTGCAACGAGGCGGTCTGGGGGTATAGTCATACTGTCCCCTGAGATAGGAGTGTGAAGGCAGCGAAGTGTTTCCCTCAGGCAAACAGCATGTCCATATTCATAGAAACAGCGAAGCTGCCTTCTCCCGAGGAAGGATGGGTTAGAAAAGGTCGGCCCAAAAACCGCACACTCCCATCGCCCAACGGTTGACCGCGATCGCCGGCGCATTATCCAATACGGTCGCAATACTTTTAAACCCAAAGAGTCCGGTGCTGCTCAAAAGAAACCTGCTGTGCGCAGCCTCATCAGGAATGAGACAGTAATGCCCTAGTCCCTGCGCCCTCTGGTTAGACCAACTCCCTGCAGCCGAGCAGGTCAGATTATTGAGTCATCGGCTCCGGGCAGGGTCCCAAAAGAAAACCCTACTATCCGCTGCCTCGTGGGTCAGACTTTTGAGTCATCGGCTAGCGGAAGAGTCTCCGGACAAAGCCCTACACCCTCCCACTGCCTTGTGGGTCAGACTTTCGAGTCAAAGGCTCAAGGTCGGGGTACCTCAACGAAACCCCGTTCCTCGAACTGGGCAACCGGGAAGTATCATTTGCTTGCGCAGTTCGGTGTCCACCGATGTCCCTCCGCAATCCTTTCCCACCACAGAAGCAAACGTCACTGGGTCACTTGATTGTCAGTTATCTGACCGAAGGGCCGTATGCTGCTCGTTGCCTATTAACAGTAAACAAAATAACACCCTTCTAAATCCACGAGATCCTTTCTATATAGGAGCTTTTAACTTCCGTACTCTATGTCAAATTGGCAAACAGACAGTGCTTGCTGAAACCTTATAACGAGGATTTAGTGAGGCGGAACACCCATATTTCAGCGCTTGAAAACTGGGGCAACCTTCGAAAGGTGCGCTGATAGTGTAGGCCCCTCAGCATATGGATTTCCGCACTGTCATATGATTCGCTGAAAATTTTCTGTTTTCGTTATGGAGTGTTTTCGCAATCCAATGATTTCTACACTGTACAAAAGCAGACATCTATTTCTCTTTCTCGCTTAAAATAGGTCTTTCTCAGAGGCAATAGATTTGGAGCAGCGTGTCAGAGCTCTGCGAATGGATGCGGGCTCACGCTCGCGTGAAGCCGAATCGCATTATTCTTGTGCATCGCCTCTAACCAACGGGATTGCGCAGCTCCGAATGGATCAGCAATGATTGGTTGCCGATAATTCGTGAACGAGGAGCTGTTCCAATTCCCTTGGCGCTTTCTAACAGTCGCATCCCTGCTATTCGACATGCGCTGCGTCCACCGCTCTCATTAGTCTGTACAGCCTTTGATAGACCCTCTCTTTGCGCATCCTCATCCGTTAGGCGTCACCCGCGCATCCATTTGGCCCTACACTCCCTAAATGACGCGCCACTTACTATTACTGTCGATCTTTGTGCGTCCTTACCTTACTAAAGTGATATGATCTGTACATAACTGTGTTTTTATTTAGTTCCCCACATCCCATGATAGTAAGGTTGACTTTTTTCATTTTGTCAATAAACGATCGATTTTTTCTTCTTTTTTCCTGCCTACACGTTCTTTTTTCTTGCGATATTACACTACTAGTACCACTGCTGATGTCACATGATGCTTTCCTTTGATGATTTATCCTCATTCTTGAATTTTTTCACCTCGCCGCGACCTCAACCAAC
Source organism: Opisthorchis felineus (assembly GCA_004794785.1). Classification (NCBI taxonomy): domain Eukaryota; kingdom Metazoa; phylum Platyhelminthes; class Trematoda; order Opisthorchiida; family Opisthorchiidae; genus Opisthorchis; species Opisthorchis felineus. The sequence goes on along the minus strand of SJOL01006398.1, from coordinate 483,884 downwards.
GTTGCTGAATTGTCATCACTTGTACTTCTTTCTTCCTTTCTTTCGTTGTTTGGTTTTATGTTGCTTTTAACTTTCTCTTTTGCTTAAAACTAAGAGTAGGACAGATCTAACCAATGGCGTCATATTGGTTTTCATTCTATCTGCCCGTTTGACTTTTTCTCAGGAATGCTCTCGGCGACATTCATATTTTTCCTGTTTGTCTTCCCCTTTTTGGTTTTGACAAGAACACCCACCTGTCTAACTATGATCCGATGACGAATGATCTGGTTTAACATGATTTTCCGTACCAACCAAATAGTCAGACTTTCTCTTGCCTTTAGTTCCCTGACCTGAATGGTGTTCAATTTTTCTACCTTACTCAGAAACAAATACAACTGCCATTGTAATAAATTATCCAAACTATGCTTTCCTTTTACATGGAATTTAAAAAGTTGTCTGAGCTTGAGGAGACTCCTATGTGAGCTGGATCGTTTAATTTCTGAGTTTGTTCAATACAGTAGAGCATCGAATCTTATAGGCTGACAGTAACGGTGGTCTTCCCCGACCAAACGTGCTTTCAAAACAGGACGATTTTTCTAAAAGCCCCTGCTTCACGAAAGCTCAGTCGCTCATGAGGATTCACTCAAATGCACGTCCTGAAGCGTTGTTTTCATTACCTGAGCCACTGTCCAGGATACAGACTTCGCGAACTATATAGAAGCTTGTCATCAATTCCATCGCAGGGTAATTATTAATGAGTGGATTTGCGTCAATCTGTGCAGTTATATACAGCTTTTTAGACTGGTGTTAACTTGTTTATCGTTTCAGTGGTCCGACGAATTGCAGTTGGGGTCTGGTAATTTATCTGGGAGTGAATAGAATAACATAACCGAAGTTCTGGTTCTGAGGCAGGAGAATCACTCTTTTACTTGTAATCCTTCCTGTCATTACAGTGGTAATCTTTAGCGCTGACTTTTGAATTTATTCTCAATTGTAGGCTTGATTTCTACTCTTTTTTTTACAACAACCTGACTATCACGCGTTATAATTGGGCGTGGCCATCTGGAAGAGTATAATAAATTCAGTTTTTCTTAGATAACGCAGGCCCATTCAGTGGACAGTGTATTACCCAAAGACCTGGAGACTGTGCGTTTCAAAATGCCATTTGCCAGTTGGCAGATGTGGGTCCAGCAGGTACGTATAGACAGTCATGTGTAGGGAAATAATGGTTGTTGAGCTTGTATGGAACGAAAACGCGATATATACACGAGCTATATGCTCTGTGTCTACGGTCGGATATCAGGCTTGTGGGCTAAGTTGGAAAGTGGAGGAAAAGGGTAGTCAGATGCATTTTTCTGTGTTTTGGCGGCATGGGATTTTGTTTGTTCTTTTCGGGTTAATTAAAACGACCACCGTTACGAGTCTTTGAACACGCTTGCCATCGGTTCCGATGTCGAACTACATCTAGTGTCTTCAGCCATTAGTAGTCAGCGTCTCTCGGGCCCAAAACCAGAAAACAGCGATCTACCAACTGTAGCTGGTTCTGCCGCAGTATTCTTTATCCCTACACCTCATGCTATGTTCTGACAACATCGCTGTCCAGTTCCAGCACACGCAAACCGTGTGACGTGGAAAACTCTGAGAGAGTATGAACAAAACGTCCGAAGGCTATCTCAGCTATTGTAGGAAAATCACATCCTTCAAAGAGGTTTGTCTGAACCCAACACCTTACGAAGGATTACGCCGTTGTCAACATGTTTCCATCAACTTCAAGCACTGATTCGCTAGCAGCGTTTTTCAAATATAGTTAATCGGTACACGCGGTGTGACCAGGTTTCCCATTCGTAAATCAGGATATCACGCACGGTGATCTTCCTCACCCTTCCCTTAAAACTAAGATGGATGTCGCTTCGTTCCCGTAAGTCGGCAAAAGCCTCTGCGGATCTCGGAATTTGTTGCGATATCTCGCCTTCTGTGTCCCCTCCCACCCACCAGCAGGCACAACCACCCAAGTAGACGATGCTGTAGACTAGGTTCGACTAGTTTCCATCTATGGTGAGGGCGGGCTCAATCAATCCTGGGGTAGTATCTTTTATTTTATATGGGGAACTGAACCTTGCCACGGCGATTAATGGGCCGCCTTAATTAGGTTGCATCTTCTGGGCGTCTGAAGTAATCGGTATGGTAGCAGCTACGAACCTCCAGGTCGGCAGGCTCATCTCCTGTTCTTTGCCCTGACTACGTTGGACTTCCGTTGCGCTGTGGATGATGTCATCCATACAAAAACTGGGGAGGGAGAGATGGGGATAAGAGGCAACTCTGTACTTACTCCTGGACGGTAAATTGGGTCTAAAGTTTGTCGTACGGCTTGACCTTCCCTGAGACTTGATGACTTAGTGCGTGGATTATTCAACAGTGTTTTTGTGGACAACTTCCTATCGAGCATTCCCAGAGGACTTCCTGGGGGACAGAATAGGAAGCCAATAACGCTAACCGTATGCACATTGGTTCCAGCTGCTACAGTTTCGATCACCGGAAAACGGGAGTGTGGGACATACAACCAAGCCTTGGAGACGAAGGCATGTTCAGGTTGTTCGGAAATTGGGTACCTAAGCATTGAAGGCGATAGCTTTGATGGACGAGCGCCATTTACTGCGCGATTGGGCCATTTCTGCCAATGTCATTAACCACTAGTGATTTGAGTCCCGGGGTCCCCATCCAGGGAGGCGGCAGTTGCCCACCCCCCGACTAAGTTTACTAGTTAATTTTTTCGTACTTCGTTGCCAGGTCATACACTGTCCACTTCTCGGTCGCTTCCACTCAGCACAGGGCTGGGCGAAGACAGCTCTGCGAGGCAGACGGTCTTCTGGCGTGCGGAGTACATGTCCCAACCAACGCAGCCTATGAAACGTGAGTAATTCATCTGTCGCGGGAGACCATCTGGCGTACCTCAGCATTACTAATCCGAGGTTCCCACCAGACCTGACCAATGCTCCGGGGACACCGATGATCAAACACTGACATCTTCCGTATGTCCTCTGCGCGTAGGGGCCACGTCTCTGGTCCATAAAGCAGTATAGATAGCACCACCGCAGTGTAAACTCTTCACTTGACAGACAAACTCACGTCACGCCAGCACCATAGGTGTCGGAGGTTTGCAAAAGCTATCCTGGCCTTTCCGATTCGAGAAATAATCTCATCTCCATGCAGTCCACCGGAACTTATAAAACTGCCCAGATAAATAAATCTATCTACCACGTCGATTGGCTCG
>SJOL01006398.1:445776-461835 GCA_004794785.1 Opisthorchis felineus | reverse complement strand
TGATCGACGCAGTTTTTAACAACAGTAAGGACAAAACATGAACAAGATCGAGACTCTAACAAGGGAATGATGAAAATGTGCTCACGTCTAATTTCAATAAACCTCGTGGACTGCGGTAGTAAATATCGAAGCAGACAATTTAAAGCCCTGGTTAGTGATCTCACTGTGAACAAGGCCGACTGGACCAGGTACAGTACATCAAGGAAGTTCTTTCCAGTTACAACTACGTGGGTTTCCCGGACTTTGGATCTGACAGCATCCATGAAATCTGCTTTTACTGTTCAAACAGAACAATGATAACTGGAAACGTTTACTGCCCAAGACCCATAAAAAGGATAGTACAGAATTGTTTGTAGCCATACCGAAATAACAGCCTGTAGCCAGCTGAATGGTCCCTACCACAACATTTTTCTCAGCGGCAACTTCCTGGATAACAATAAAAGGGCACTGTAACAGAAAGAATGAATGCCACATGAAGTAGGGATACGCACAAGCAAAACCTTCAAATTAAAATCTGGTGTTATCTTGAAAGATACTTGTTCCCACCTCCGATGAATAGCTTATTTTGAAGGACAGTGTTGCACTGTATAATTCTTCAAATTCTAAAGATGCTTTAATGTCTTGCGCGAAAGCTCAGGTGCCAACACCATCGATTTGCACATTTTTTCGGCTCTCCCTTTCTTGGCTTCGCTTCAGCTGATTGATCACATGACCACCTCAGCCCCACGAAATGTGTTACGATCACCTCTACTCATTTCTCATGCGAATAGCTCATCAACGATGGAAAGATGTCACATCGAAACTGTTGTGACGCTGCTACAGACTTCTGCCATGCTATTAATGTGGAACCAAGAGGCGCTGGTAGGGAAAGTTCTATATTGGGAGACTCTCACACAGATGGTATAGAAGCGCGTGCCGATCAATAGGAAGGCAAACCAGTCATGTGAAAGGACAGTGTCATCTACTGTAGAGACTTGACTAATCGTTAACATATACGACATATACGACATACTGACTGACTTACTTACAGGCGAGCCAATTCAAGATGTTCGTGATATGAACTGTGTTTAGACGTCATCTTGGAAAATGAAGCAAGTCAACGTGTGTTTTCCTTCCAATCAGGCATAAATGGTGTGGCTTTCTTGCAAGTCGTTTCTTGATTTCATTCTCCTACCTTCATAAGGGAGCAATCCGCAACAAGTTTCTCAATTAATATTCTGAAGAACAACTGGGATTCGCACACCAATGCAGCCCGAGATAATTTTCTACGCTGATGGCGAGTTTGCATCTGAGATGGGATTGATAATCAAAGGAACACAGGCATGTCTATAGGGATGGAGAGTAATTTTTTTTACTAACTTTAGAGCCAGCTTGTCGTAACTATTGTTGCACCCCATCTATTCGTGAGATTATGTGCATAGATTTTGTGTGTGAGAAAAGTGATGTGCGAGTTTCCCGTGGCAAGTGGACTTTCTCGCTCACGCAATTGCTTCCTCAATTCTTTGTAGGGCCCCAGTAATGTCAGGTGTCAAGACTGTCTTTGCTGCCAGACAACGTGTGCAAAGTATATCGTTGTTGTGCGAACGATATATTTTTATTGCCCTCAACGAATTCTCAAATAGCGCTCTCCATTCCGGTCAGTTGCACATACCATCACCTGTCAGTGTCAAAAGAAACTCAGTAATCCTTGATGCTTTCGAAAGGAGAGCGTACCCGGTGCAACCAGTAGCTAATTATTTTTGCATTTCAGTCACATATCTGATAGGTGACTGCATATTAGGCAGATTGCCTCTGAAAAACAGTGTATTTCGGTTTGCTCTTCCCACACAAGTATGCGCATCCTCAAAATTCGAGAACACTGAAACACCCGGTTGTAATTCCTCTCTTGTGAGGAGGACTGTCGTCGGAATTTTCTTCCACAATTATTCAGCAATCTGGGGTAAATGCTGATCAGCCCAGAGCCGACGACTTCATCAAAATCCTCCAGGACCATTCAGTAGGCGTCCCTTCCAATCTTTTGTCCAGACGGAGACAAATATACAGCGAACATGACAAGAAATAAAATTATAGCATTCTAAGTTGTCCACTGCAACAATACTGTTTCTTTACGTAAACCTTGTTGTTGTTTCCGAAATCAGGTGACCAACACCTCAGTTCTCTCTGATGTGCAATGCACCAACCCAAGCATCTAAGCGATGTTTAAAGTGTACTCATATCTCTTCTCAATATACAACCAAATCATTGTCAGGAGTAGGGAGGAGCATAAAGTTTTGCTTTCCTCAAGAATTTGACTTGCTAGTAAATTGAACCTGAAAACTATAAGAAAACTGGCAGAAGATAAGCTCCACTGCTTGGGTGGAAGCCATGCCAAATACCCGGAAATTTTACTTGACAACCATTTTCTTTCAGATTCTTTGGTTTGCCACCGTCAGCTTTCAGCGAGGTATTTGAAAATTTATCATTTTTGTTTAATTACACGCCAACGTAACATTTACTGAAACACAGCAAGTGTTTTCTCTCCAGCTGGGTGTATGCAATAACAATGTCGTACGCGTCTACAGACAAAATGTCACACTAGGACAGCCTTGTTTATCGCTCCAGATGGTAAATTGATTGTGAGCTAATACAAAAGTGTGATAAAACTTAGACAAGTATTCCCCTTTTGCTCATTAAAGAAGAGGATACTCAACTCTTGGCCACTTCAGTTGACTAGACGATTAGCGACCCTCACAGATCCAAGAAGTTAAGACACCTTATCAGTGACAGACGGAAACTGTCAATCATAGTAGTACAGTTACACTGCTCAAGGTTCATCAATAACCCAGTGCGTCTTAAGAGTTAAGCGTATTGAGGGTCACCAATGCAAATGATCCATCCGTACGTACTTTGTGTACTTTAAGTTATTCAGGCGGTCTTCATCCGGATGAGTCGATGTATTGAATGTCTTTACTCTATGATGCTAATGCACGGATCCTGGTGACAAGCCTCGGCGAAATATCGATCCAGTGTTGGATCCACTAGCGCAGCCCATGGTTAGCCTCAGAATCCAAGTGTTTAGTATAGAACGAGGTTTTATGCCAGCGTTTTCCAAGAGGAAGATATCTCCCACATGGACGGGAAGATAACCGAAGGGTGCACAGGAAGGGTAGATCAGAGCTGATCACAATAGGTGGTGAGTAGCGACAAAAAATATGCTTACTGTTGTGAACATTTAAAATCATTTTTCAAGCACGTTTCGATTTGATCTGTCCTGTGTGCATAATGTGAACAGTAGTTGTTCTTCTTCATTGCGTACATACATGAAGCTCGGGGATATTGAATTTGTTCAGACAAACTGGGATGGTCTGCGGCAATGCGACCCATACTGCTTTATGGATCAGAGACGTGGCCCGTGCGAACGATGACAGTGTTTGACCATCGGTGTCTCCGAAGCGTTGGCCGGAACATCGGTGGGAACATCGCATTAGTAATGTTGAAGTGCTCCAGATCGTCATAGGAAGGAGGAACTCTCCCACGATAGATGAATTACTCACGCTTCATAGGTTACGCTGGTTAGGACATGTACTCTGAATGCCAGAAGACCGTCCGCCTCGCAGAGCTCTTTTTGCCCAGCCCTGTGCTGAGCGGAAACGACCGATAGGTGGACAATGTAAGACCTGGCAACGGAGTATGAAAACACCAACTGGTAAATCTAGTCGGGCCGACAACTACCGCCTTCCTGGATGTAGTCCCCCGAACTCAACCCACCAATGTTTAGTGACACTGGCAGAAATGGCCCAATCGCGCAGTTAATGGCGCTCGCGCATCAAAGCTATCGCCTGTAATGCGTAGCTACCAAGTTCCCAAACTAACCAAACATGTCATCATCATGGTACACGGTTTATAGCTAATAAATTGGTTTTTGATTGAAAGTAATACGCTAGTGATAAGGTTGATGGGGACTACCCAATGAGCCCCTAAGAGACGAAGACGGCAGTTGGTTGTAGAAGAGTTTTGAGCAACTTTCTAAGTAGTGCGTTATGTCCAGAAAGTAAAACGTTTCGTTTTGAGAATTATACGGGTCAGAGTTAAGTTTTTGCTTAGATTTTTTGTCAGACTCGCCTACGCAGAATAGGCTTTGATCTGATCTGTGATCTAACAATACTTCATTGGGCTGAAAAACACTCAACATCACCTGACCTAGTCCGTCGTGCTCTGAGGGCACATTATCTGATAATTGACATCCTTTATCTACTACTTGCATTGCCGATTACCTGATATGCCATCGGTCCCTAATCTGAGGATCTCATAGCGACTGTCACTTTTCATCTACCAAACAGAACTGCTTGTCTCATGGTTTTCTGTACAGGTTAATTCCCTCAGAAGAGAACGTTATGGAGAAACGTGGCTTTTGATGCTCTTTCATGGATAAGTTACTTTTTGGAGGGATCGAGTAGTGGTATCCACTTCCATGAGTCCGTCTTTTGAAGTATCACTATAGAACATCTTATATTAATAAACGAGTTAGTATGTTTCATTTTGATGTCCATCAAATCTAGATGGGGTGGAAGGGGAGCAGTAGCGCTGTTGATGAACAGCTAAGTAAGCGATGATCTGGAAACCATCGTTTTGAAGGATCATAGTTACTTCAGCACCAATGTTGTCATAGTGAATGGTCGAAGTTTACAGCAGCAATGTCATCGACGTCATGGGCTTAGCTACAGTGAACAAGGTAAGCATTGTACAACTCCATGCTTTGCGGCAACCGAGTCTGCACCANTGGGTAGCTGTTTTTCAAAGCCGCAGTTATTTTCGGTGGTGATGCTTCATTCGTCCAGTACACACCTAGTAAGTGACAACTTATGTAGTTTACATCCGTACTAAGTGTAGGCCAGTGTACATACTTAGGGGGTTATAATCTACCTGTTTATCCGGGAACTAACATGTAAAAATGAACCCTGATAAACGACCTCCAGACCATGTGGTGGATTCTCCTCTTTTATCAAAGCAGAGTAAGTAACTTATCGACACTAGGCGTTAATAAGCTAATCCCAATCTGTAATTATAACGGCGTATACTGTCAATGAATCTGCTAGCAATATACGTTTACAAGTCAAAATGCCACCGGAGAAGGCAGTCGACCACCGAGTTGGAGGGTACTGGGCTTTTCGATGCAATGGTTCACTGGGGTGAAAGTTTCAAACGACCTCCAGGAAGGCCCAGGAATATAATGGAATACACTGAGTTTCTCAAACTTCATGCACACCTTTGTATCCGATTGCTTGTAACCGCACAGTTTGCGTTGCACAATAGGTAATTCGGCATCAAAGAGAGGCTTACCTTTCATCAGTAGCTGTGTTACTTCAACTAACCACCTTCTTTTTTTCATCCTGACTGCACAAATCACTTTCCTACTGCCTAGGAATATTATTTTAGTGTTAAAGTCGACTAATTTTTCTCACCCTATCCGCCGACGCACCACTGATTAACAAACCAGTTTTCATAAAATGATGGAGCACAGCGCGACTTTCACTGTTCCTGAGCAGTCACTTAATGCAAAACTGCGGTCTTTGCCTTTTACATAACCAAGTTACTTTAGATAGTGAAACCAGCCGCGGTAATGACGCGGTTAGTGCTCCCAAGTTATCGCAAACGAGCATCTGAACACCTATATACGATATCTTTGTCATATGCTTTGTCTGAGATGTCACAACTGACAGAAGGTAGGAGGAGATTTGCCAGATCATGAGATGCGAAATCCAAGTTTAGGTAGCATGAACAGAAAGACTTGCATGGGACGTACTCGAACCGCAGAACTTCCGCTTATCTGTCGGTTTGTCTACCAAATCAGCTAACTAGGACGCTGTTTGTCCGTCACGCTTCTGTACAGCGGATTACGTGATTCAAAATAAACACGTATTCCCAAACAACAGTTCGAAAGTTTTGCCTGGTTTACATGCATGCCCACCGGGAAAGCAACTTGCTCTCCCTAAAATTATCAATATAGGTTCATTAAGCCCACCAGCCATAAAATTATTTTCCACCATGTAACTGGATTGAATACTAACTAATTTCTTTATTTTACTCGTTACAATTAGGTTGCAATGCCTTGTCGCTGATCGAAGTAACATCTTCTTTGCCTCATTTAGGGAAGTGTAGCAATGTAACAGTGTGTGTGCCTTAGAATGCGTACTGCTAGCCTGTAGTGACCTTTAGTCATTATTGTTTGGTTGATCGTTTCCAGTTGTTGGCCCGTTGCTTTGCTCTGTTGTCGGTGAATGTCCACTTTGAGCTGCGCCTCTGTCAGTTCGATCCATTGATCGATGCTCAACTGAGTCCTGTCCTTGACCCCAGAGCTCCGTGCTGTGAGCTTTGCCGATGTGACTCCGTAGGGCTCCGTGTTTGTTTACCCGGCAATAGTATCCATTTGAGTATTCCAATTAAATCGCTGGTCATCTACAGATAGCGGTGTATAGGTTTGGTCCGGGTTCGACGAACCCGTTGTGCGGACTCGTAATGGGGTACTTTTAAGTTTAGCACTTGCTGTCTTGAATCTTCAGGTATTGATGTTTTTACTTTTTCCAAATTGAATTTGTGGCCCGCTTGGGCTTCATATATAGAGGGCAACAATGTGGTCACGTCTTCTGGGTGCTCTATTTTGTTCATGTATTCATGTATACAGAGTAGCTATAGTTTGCTCAAAACAGTATGCGTTGTACCTGCTGCAGTTGACGTGATTTATCGCGCTGCTTCTCTTAGTTTGACAGGGTTAGAGCATCTGCGACGAAGACCTTTGTTCCTTACCCGATTGTACGAATGTTGTGAGAATATTCGTCTAACACAACTGTTCTAAATCTCGATAACAATCTCGATCTCAACCGAAACACATGTTTGAACATCGGCCCCATAGTCGACAGAGTTCTCATCGTTTAGTTCTATGTCTTTCTTAAAATTCGACCAGCCTAGTCACGTATTCGCCAGGCCTAATGAAGTTTTCTGTCAGAAATGGGGCGTTGTTTGGCCGCCGAAATCTCCTGCAACAGTGAATTTTTTCTAAAGTTCTATTCTACCAAAAAGAGCACAACTAACGTACTTTTGGATGGCTACGTACGGCATAAGTTAAAAAAATAGTCTACAGGTTTCTAAATACTTACCAAAATTTAATGTATTTTATATGTTAGCTTGTTTCGCAACAAAAAAATTAAAGTTTCAAGTACTTCTGTGACATGTACAGTCGATTTCAGTTGCTGCACACAGGGCTTATCCAGTTAATGTAAACGATCGAAAATAACAAACCGGCAGAATTTTTTGGGGATAACTAAGAACTTACGAGGTTGATGACAAAATCAAGATGCTTTGATTAATGCACATGTCAATCATTTTTTATTAGATGCGTGTGAGCGCTCAGAACTGAGTTTTCTAGAATACATTTCATCAGGACCTTGGACTTCACACCCGTGTCTAACCTGCAAAGAAACTTACAGCAACATGTCTTTTATTTTCAAATGTTTCAGTGTGGAATAAGAGCAATTCTTACTCATTTTAACATGCGCCAGTTTTGATGTGAGGCGCAATACAGCTGACGATTGCCGATGGTGTCAGGAGGTGGGAAAATCTTTAACCGAGCTTTCACCCCGCTTATGAAGTCAATCTACGCCAGAAAGCCGCTACTTCATCCCTTTTGAGAATCATCATCAGTGTGCACTTCACGAAACTCCAGTTTGGTTCGAACTCACGAAATTTCGGCAAGTATTTGAAGACTAAGCCGCTGGACCATGTGCGGCTGACCAGCAGTGTCACTCTTAATGGAGATTGGTGCGATTCACACATGATAATTTTCATTAAGAATGAAGCAGATGAACTGTGCTATTTTTTTTACTAGCTGACGTAGAGTGACCTCACTACCATGAGGAAAGCTTGATCGACGGGAGGAAAGCTGACTACACCGAAATTAACGTCTGCTCATCTTACTGGATTGAAGGCCAGCACCATCGAGGTACATGCCGAACCAGTGCCAGATGACTCAGATAGGATTGGTTAAGGGAAGCTACCAAAGTAGCTGCATTACTGATGGTCAACACCTATCCGCCTACCTATACTGATGGACACAGGTGTGCCTTAACTTGTCATCACGCATGTCTTGTTCGATGCAACCGCTCACCCAAGCATTTGGAGGCTCAACCAGAGTGTAGTCAGTCCCAGTTGATTAGTTCTTCCCCGTAAATGTGAATTTGATCACTTTACTGTCACAGAGAGTAAACCATGGCTATCGAAACGCTGAACGTTAATTCATTCTCTTCTCAAATCTACTGTATCGTACTGCTGAGAGTAGTGCAATGTTTATTACGCAGCATAGGCTCCCAGGGCTGCTGTCATGGTAGCATATCAGTTGTATTCACCTTTCGAAGAAACCAGTAAACCAATCTCCATCTCAAAACTTTTATGTGATCTCTGAAATAGCGACGATACTGTGCGATACTGGCATCTCGCCAGACCGTATACCCTACACAACTTTCTACTGTTGCAGCCTTATGACGATTGTAGCCAATTGTGTTCATTTAAAAAAAGATGTCAGATAAGCTTAAGAAAGGAAATTCTTTCAATTATGAGACATTTTTTCACGCCGAAGATGTAGAAACTCTACAGCACGCCCACATTCTAGCAGCCGGTTAAAGGTCACAAAGTTATTCCTAGGAAGTTGTTAGTAAGTGTGGCTATTGGAGAGATTTTTATGTTATTTTAGTTTTTATACTTCCCATGGGGGGTCTGATAAGTACTAGACCTATGAATACTGTACCCGTGGCAGCTATTAAGGCGGGATGTTTAACATGACTTTGGGTTTCACCATTCCAGGATATTTGCGGAAGCGATTTTCATTGTTATTGAGTGCTAAATATGTGCACAAAGAGAAGTAGTGTCTATAACCTGTACAGTCACAAATAAATTTGACCTGAGCTGAATCTAGACTGTGATCGGTCCAACCTCAATATTGGTTATGGACGTTTTCGTAAAGCTCATTTAGTTAGGTGCGTCTCTGGAATGCAGTTGCTAGGGCTCTTTTGCACGCATTTTTGGAGGACTTCGTCAAATGCCTTCAAGGAGCAAGTTGAGTGCACTACAAATACTCCTCATCTAATTATTGCATCTAAACTTTGCTTCGAAGAGGGAGGCACTGAATATCACTTTTGGCATCACCGCCCTATAGTGACCAATTCTGGTCGATCTTACCAAATTCCTGCAATGGCAAAATGAGTCGCCACATTTTCGAGAGCATCGTCTAAGAAACCCCAAGCCCATTCAACAGGCCTCAATGTTTATCTTCAAACACTATTGGGTAAACGCGGAAATTATATGAAGAAACTCCTTCATTCGTGTTAACACTGGTGAAAGAAAGACTATGCTATACATTAAAAAAGCTTCGTTTTCTGGCAGGATTGAAATCGATCAGAAAACTTCCTGGAGCTCCCAAGAGATGAAATTATTGAGCTTCGATTTTTATATGCACTGCGTGTGCATTTTGTGGGAAAGGCATTCCTGAAAAATAGTCATTTAAGCGGTGATAAAGATAAAGATGTTTTCAGAAAGAAAGCTATTGATGATTCGCTACTTGAGTGGGGTGTCACTAGGTCAATAATTGTATCAATGGTACCGTCCATGGTATGATAAACGTGTTTCAAGGTCAGGAATAGCAACCAGAATCCTGTGATGGATCATCGCAGGTTCATACGGTTGAAATTGGTTTCGCTGGCCAAATCGCTCACTCGACTGGATTGACCCAGCTAACCAGGTTTACCGGCTATTGTAGATTTCTGTAGCGAATAAGTTCCCTGAGGGTAGTGTGAAGAGATTTGTGAATTTTCAATTGAAACTTCATCCTGTAAGGGGAGACAATATATTCTAAAAGACAAGAAGCACTGTACAGTTGTTACATCTTTGTTGGGAATCATCGGCAGTGCGCATCTAACGAAACTCAGAGTTTCTAGCCCGCAGTCGTTCAGCCAATGGTTGAAAACTTAACCAGTTAACTACGAGTAAATAAAAAAAATAATCTTTCAGCTGTAATACCCTTTCGGTGCCTAGCTGCCATGCCACCCGATGGAAGCATGAGGGCTGCGATACTGCCACTTTGCTCAAGCCTAGACAAGGGAAGTCGATTGGCAGAGATCGGGTTAGAAACACGGACCTTCCCTTTAGTAAATTCGTGCCCTAACCACTGAGCTGATCAGCAGTGTGATTAGCTCTCACTTAGGCAGGACATTGCGCCACTCATCCTTCAATAAGGGAAAACAGATCACTTGGTCACATGTTGACTAGCTCCTAGAGTGCCGAATTCTTAGGAAGAAGTTTCAAACACCCAGTGAAATTATCCTTCCTCTGAGCTGCTTACTTCTTCATAGTACTGTGAGGAGATTTGGTAATATTTGATAGAGCTCCTATCCTGTCAGTGAAGTTAATCTACGCTGAAGAGCATGAAGCACTGTACAGCTCATTTATCCTTGTTGGGTATCATTGGTACTGCGCTTCTGACGAAACTAAAGGGAGTTTGGAACGCGCGATCACCCGGCAAGTTGTTTGAACACAACCGTTCGGCCTAGAGTGGCTTAGCAGCAGTGTGATTAATTGGCACTCAAATGGGACATAGCACTATTCATCCGTCAGTTTACCTCACGTAATAACGCTTGTACTCGCTCCTCGTGCGACGACTTCTGAGATGGAAGTTTCGCACCTCTTGTAAAAATATTCTTCTCCTGAGGTACTTATAGATTGACGTATTTCTAATTTCTCTTCAAACTTTCCATCCATTTTACCGAGATAAGTTCATTTGCAGAGACTTGACTGAATCTCTACTTCGGGATTTTGGTCAACCGGACATGCTGCGCAGTGGTTGCCCGTGATTCAGTTGACACGATTTTCGAGATATCACGGTGTATTCACTTGAAGAGACACACTATTCATGAGGTGGTTGAAAACTCTTTGACAGCAAATTACCAGTTTTGCCATTTCTAGGAGTCACCCGGTAGGTGTAGTCTCCGAGGTGTAGTTCCCATAACTACTTTTGTCAAGATAATATAATTGCATATCTCGCATATCATGACAAATGAAACGTGAGGCGATGTTTGTACAAGATAATCAGTTAAAAGTCATACTGGGCGAGACCAAGTTGGGTCTCTCGTCACAACCAACCAAATTTGTAATTTAGTATATTCCGTCACTTGCGTAAAGTGTGGTGTTCAAGTAGAACGTGGGGTTGTTGGAAACTTAGGGACCATCCTCACTGGTTGGGTTTCAAGGAAGATGAAACCAGTGGCGCACCGTCAGAGTTATCAGCAATCCTGTGAATAGTGCGATATGTCGGGAAGTTGAAGTTTCCTATAAACCGGTATCGCTGAATACTTTTTGCTGTTTTTGACTGCTTGGAAAATAAAATGACTTTACCACAATGTCGAGCCCATATGGTTTGTTTATTAATTGAAAATTGTTCCTAGAAAATGTTGTATTCTTGAGAATTCGACCCTACCGACTATGAATGTGAATAGCAATATGTAATATTAAGAGCAATAATAATAATAATACTAATAATAATTATTTCGGAGGGATTCAAACACATAAATTCATGAATCATCCGTTGGTGGCCAACTGCTTTCCAATTCCAAAAATGTGTATAGGAAAGTAATCATACAACATGGAAAGGAGAAAACAGACTAGGAAAAGCAAAAGTGACATATAAAGAACTGTCTGCTTCAGGCCGACGCAAAATGGATTCAAGAAACAATCAAAACCTTCTTGGAAAATCCGCTCTAAATTCCTGATGACAGGCATGAAATTGAGTTGTTTTGAAGAAGCACCCTTTAATTTAGATATCATTTGATTTACATGAGGACTAACTCAGTGGAAGTCGGTCGTATCACATGTAGCAAAACGTCAAATTGGTAACTCGATTCCGATTTTTTCATCTTTTTTATTGCTTCTCCCTCATTTTCATTGACTCCCTCCATTTCCTCTCAGTCAAATGTGTATTTTGACATTCTTTAAGTTCGTGCACTGTACGCGCGTTAGTGGTTTTCCGGGCACATCTAAAAGATGCATGCCCGGGCAAATAGAATCAGTGCAAATATTAGCCACGGTGGGAATGGATCATCCATGTATGGTGTGTCAGACTAAAACACTGTGTAACGGGTTTCAGTACCTAAGCAAGTTCAACGTCAGGGAGTCCCTAACCTCATCATTATATTTCACGATGCACATCCGTTAGTTTCTTTTTTCTGGAACCTTGTTTTACCCCGCAATCTAGAAAATATTTGAGCTGAGCTAAATCCCTGCAACTTTACAGAAGTCAAATGCAAATGGTTACTGATCACATGCTTCAGCGGCAGCGTGCTTAGTACAAAAAAACGGGGACTGTTGCTCGTAATCTGTATTGCGAAACACGTGGTTGAGCCAAGGTTCAGTAATCTGGTATGCAGTATTTAGACACGAGGATGAACAGCATAATCTAGATGAAAGTATACTGTCCCACGCAACACTTGGATTTAAGAAACATTCGCCTGATGTTGGGAATTGTTTGGCTGAAAAGAAATATACTGTGATAATTCCACTTGAATCAAAGTGTTTTCGCAAGTGTCCACGGATGCTATATTTTCTGAAATACTTTCGGACGAACAGAGCAAATGGATAATCTAGTGGTCAGTTGAAATATCTCAGATAAACTAAAGAAGCAAGTGATGATTTTGAAAAACTGATAGTTTTGACGCTTTCCCCACCCATTTGAGTAAACTCTGGGCCAATAGTTGACAGGATTTCAATATAAATTTCCACACAGACGCGATGCCTGAACGTCAGATTCATCATTATTTATTGCAGTGTCACAAACCTCTCTGGGATGATCGCTCCTCATCTATTATTTGTCTACGTCTCGCTCTTCATCTGTAGATCATTCAGGTTAATTTGACCTACAAACATGTGATGATGACACGCCGCTGAAATATTTCTGTTACATGAACGTAAGCGCGGTTATTGAGTTACACATCACTCAGTATTACGTGTTCTTCCGTTTGCAGCAATAATATTTCAGAGTAATTCTGTTGCTACTTGAGATAATCACATTGAGAGCCTACGCAATAATGTCTCGGCATGTAGCTATCATGGTGTTGCCGGTAGTGGAATTCCACAAATATGTACCCAAGGAGGCATGACAGGAATGTGCATCTTGACAAGTTCATAGTAACTTGCTGACAGGTTACAATGTTACGGATGGTATGATGTCAAACTAAATTGGTTCATCAGTTATCTGTCGATGTTTGATCAACTTGGGACTGTTTAGCCTCACGATGGACCAGTTATCCTGATGCGGGATCAAACAAGAGGTCTTCGAGACGGGTGAAGAAATGTCACTGATCACGGATGAAGTAAGAGAAGTGTAAATATCCAGCTTGTTGGAGAAAAGTCGAAATGTTCAGTAGAGTGTATCTGGCTAGTAATGAAAAACCCTTCGATTTTACTGTATTTCCAAATAGCCTCGAAACTCTGCAGCTTAGTTCGTGAGCAAGGTGGAAAAATGAAGCGAGCGCATTCGGTTTTACGAGGCGAACCTATGCGCCAGGTTTTCTACGGCAAACAAACAAAGCGTCGACTAAGTTAGAATTTCAGTCTTCATATGGAGAGAGGAAGTCATAGTTACGAAAGGTTAACTTCAAAGCAGAACTGAACTACTTCTTATTTGTGGACTGAGATTCTTTGCCTTACCCACGGTAAATCAGACCATTTTGAGCGGCACAATCAACAACATCAACCTTCAAGCCAACCGATGACCTAACCTAGCCAGCGATTTATCGGCAAACGACATTTTTTGCAATGACTGCGCTTGTGCACAGCACACACCCCCAAGCTGAATTTGCCATTTTTTCCTGGTAAACAGATCACGTACGCCACCACAAAAATACATAAGATATCCGAAGACAGCTGATCACCAGCAAAACTAGATAGGTGAAACCGAAACACCCATTAATTACCATTAATTACCTCTTCAAGTGTCTACAGTACGGTGCAACAGCTTTGGGAACCCAATTCGTGAAAATTAGCAGTGGTTGCTTTGATAAAGAAAGCCCCTATGACCGAATTCACCTCAGCGTGGTGAACTTGACTCTGAATAGACATATTGCTGAACAGGTACAAACACAAGAGGGAAATTTGGTACCATAACAGTGATATGGTAACGCAAAGGTTCCAAACAGTTTTGTACGAATACCGAAGATGGGAATGGTAAATTTAAAGGTTTTCGTCTCATAGCGAAACAGCGTAGGGTTCATCAGAATAGTGACCCAGATCGGAGCCTGGTAGTGTTAGTCACTTGATAAGGATGACAGCGAATTTCTAGTAGAACAGTCACTGATGAAATTAAGACGGGCAACACTTCAACTCAGTTCAGTTTATCAGCTAAAAAACGTGTATCATAGGAACATTGGTTCCAGCCGCTACAGGCTCGATCACCGGAAAACGGGAGAGTATAGGACATACAGCCAAGTCTTGAAGGCGATATCTTTGATGCACAAACGCCATTAACTTCGCGATTGGGCCATTTCTGCCAGTATCATTAACGATTGGTGAGTTGAGTCCCGAGGTCCCCATTCAGGGAGGTGGCAGTTACCCACCCGACTAAGTTTACTGGTTAATGTTTTCGTACTCCGTTGCCAGGTCATACGCTGTCCACCTCTCCGTCGCTTCCACTCAGCACAGGGCTGGGCGAAAATACCTCTGTGCGGCAGACGGTCTTCTGGCATGCGGAGTACATGTCCTAACCAGCGGAACCTCTGCTCTTGACAGACAAACTGCCTTCATGTCGGCGCCATAGATGTCGGAGATTGGCAAAAGCTGCCCTGGGCTTTCGGATTCGAGAAATAACCTCATCTCCAGCCAGTCCACCGGAACTTATAAAACTGCCCAGATAAATAAATTTATCTACCACGTAGATTGGCTCGGCTGCAAGTATGAGGTGTGGGTTTGATCCCACCCAGTCTTGTAGCAGCACTTTACACTTTGCACGTGTGAAGCGCATTCCAGACCGAGCGACATAGTTATTTAGGTTATCTAAAATCGTCTGTATTTAAGAAGGATCTGAACCAAGGAATGCAATACCGTCTGCATACTCACTGTCTGCGACTGAGCGACCCGGCACCATTTTGACTCCCGAGGTTTCGGAGGCAGGCAGAGAAATTTCAAGCAGTATGTCAGTAACAAAGTTGAAGAGGAAATGTGGGAGAGGACAGCCTTGCCTTACACCACCGGACGTATTGAACTAAGGCGAAAGCTCCCCGTATACTCGTACGCGCCAACAGGAGTTCGCATACAATGCCCTCATGAGGGATACAAATTTGGGAGGCACTGCCAGGCACTGCCAAAGTTGCTGACGATCAACAGAATCAAAAGCAGCTTTCAAATCAAGAAAAACGACCAACGTGGGACATCTGAAGGAGTGGCGCTGTTCAAGAATTTGTCTCAAGGTAAAGATATTGTCGATACATCCTCGACCGGGGCGAGACTCAGCTTGATTCTCACGAATCTCTCTCCCTATTATCCATCAACCTACGCGAAATAATGCCAGAGAGCATCTTAGATGTGACGGATACCAGGCTGATACCACGATGGTTTTCACATGATGGTCTTGCTCCCTTTTTGAAAACTGGGATGACGGTCGAGGAGCCCCATTCGGCTGGTATTCTGTTTTCATTCCAAATCTTCTGCAGTGTCGTTGTCAGACTGTTCACCAGGGCCTCGTCACCTTCTTTGAAGAGCGCGGGGTGTAGGCCATCCGGGCCAGGTGCCTTGTCACGCTTCAGGATTGAAATCTAACGCTGGATTTCGGTTGCTGATGGTGGGCTGGTGTCAATGTTCCATTCGGACCCGCTCGGTTCTTCCAGCGGTTGTGTTGAAGGAGACCAGGTGAACTCTTCTTGGAAGTACTCAGCCCACCGCTCAAGACGTCGATTGAGGGAGTGAATTTCTGTTCCGTCTTTTTCGCATATTGTCTCACTGACACCTGCCTTCTTTTGACCCGTTGATCGAATCAGTTGAAACAGGGCGCGG
>SJOL01006398.1:395586-444693 GCA_004794785.1 Opisthorchis felineus | reverse complement strand
GAGAGGGAAAGCAAAGTTTCAGCAAGGGATGCCTGTTGCCCAATTTGACATGGAGTACCGACATTAAAGACGGCAACGTTGATCAGATATTTAGACACGGAAAAGTGGCTAGGGAATTGGCAGATGGATGGATTGCACTGCATGGTACGATGGGTGAGGAGGGAGTGTGGGAGAGGGCAGTTGAACGAAGAGCTGCAAGGCCTAATGCTACTTCCCGGTTGCCCAGGCCGAAGAAGGGGGTTTAGTTGAGGTACCCCACCTTGAGCCTTTGACTCAAAAGTCTAACCAAAAGGCGATGGGAGGATGTAGGATTTTGTTCGAAGATCCTTCCACTAGTGGCTGACTCAAATGTCTGAACCGCGAGACAGCGGTTGTTGGGGTTTTCTTGTGGGACTCTTCCCAGATCTAATGACACAATAGTCTCACCCACTTGGCTGCGGGGGTCGGCCTGGCCCGAGAACGCAGGGAGTAATGCATTACCGTCTTACTTCCAATGAAGCTGCGCACAACAAGTGCTTTTTTCTGCACCGTTCTCTTTGGTTTTAAAATTATTTCGACCGTATTGGATAATGCGCCCGCGGTCACGGTCAACCGTTGGGCGATCGGAATGTGTGGTTTTTAGGGCCGACCTTTTCTAACGCGTCCTTTCTCTGGGGAAGGCAGCATCGCTGCTTCCATAAATATGGACGTTCTGTTTGCTTGGGGGAGACTCCTTATTGCCTTCACACTCCTATCGCAGAGGACAGTACGACTTTACCTCCAGACCGCCTCGTAATACTATTACTCGCAGTACGGGGGCTCGCTGTTCTTCGTCGGGCTGGTCTCCGCTGACCTTCCAGACATGACCTTTAGGTACTGAATTCCAGCCAGTATAGCCTGCAGGATCATTACAGCAGAGAATCCCGACCACCACGACAAGGTGGCAGCTTTAGGTCGGGCAGTGCCCAGCACTCTTGATAACCTGTTCTTATTTCATCATATTTGAGTGTATTGTTCTCTTTTTAGTTGTCAGTTTGTCCGCTGACTACCAAAACAATCGGTGAAAGCCTATCAGCCTGAAAATTACGACAAGTAGAATTCGGATTTAGTCTTGGTCTAACCAGCTGTTGACTTATTTCGCTTACCGGTGGACTATCACAATCCTTCCGGAAAACATATCAACGACAATGCTTGAAAGTCCGTTACAATAACGAGGTGGTCGAATCGTCGACTCCTCAGATAGGAGCCGAGGAATCGGACATGCGACCATATTGCTAGCGTTCTCGGGATGTTGGTGATTGGATTACGCGTTCACCGACCGTGCGATAGATATTCGTATTGGTTCACGCTCACTGGAGATTTTTGAGAGCTCAATGTCCCACCACTAATTTCAACATCCACTGAAGACGTTTTATGTAAATTACAAGATAATCAGACACTCTCATTGGATTCCAACCACCTATTTAGTGGGCGAATAGGTTGAAGTAAGAAAACTTATTTCTTTGGCTAGTGACCACGGACAGAAGTTACCAATAACACCGCAGAACCAACACAAATTTCGCGAGGCTCTGATAGGAACGCCCTGCCAAGTTTCCACCCTTTTCGCGGCCCACAACAATGGAATCTAATATGACAATTAAGTGATGGATTTCCATATTGATTTTCTACGTGAACTAAGGTGCCTAGATTTATCATGGCCGCAAAACACTACTGAACCTATCCTAGACGGATAGTGTGAATAACCAACTTGTCACACGATGTGACAGTCTTTATTATCTGCAACGTACATCTCTCAAGCACTGTCGTCATCAGATTTCACGTGATTTCTTCCTACAATCTGAACCTTCCTGGATGACCGGGCAGTGTCAACTACACAGCTATTAGTGCAAAACCAAGTTCACTTATTCCGCTGTCTAGAATACAGTGCAAAGGCATCGAAAACCCAATCTATAGAAACCAAAAAAGTAATTGTCTGGCTTAGGGAAATGCCTGAGGGTGAACAATTCACCCTTAGCCAGTCGGATTTATATTTAGCGCAAACCCATTATCTTGATGTGTGCTAACAGTAGCCAGATTGAATAATTATAGACCAATTTATCATAAATAAGGGTAAACTGGCATCAGTTGCTCCAAGGATGCATGAGTCGACTGCCTACTTTCTTTCAAAACTGTCGCCTGAATTCATTCGTCCGCAAAAGCACAAGCCAAAAAATCGCTGAACCACCAACCCAAACCAAACGACAGATATCTTGATTCGTCCTTTGCCGATCTTGTTAACAGCATATTTGTCCAACATAAATACTCGGCCAGCTGAATCACAGCTAGGTTACTTCTGTTCACCCCATTATCGGTGTTTGTCTGATCATTCTATCTTAACGCAAGGAAGTACATTTGCAATGGTTTCTGCGGTTATTGCCGTTCAACCCTACAAATATCTTAACCTGTTATGCATGTCCAAGTTTGGAGGCCGTATACACAAACCACCCTTTGCCTTACCGGGACCATCCATCCAATTTCATTTTCGCTTTAGTTGTGCGTCGATTGTGATCCGGTAGAGAGCAAGTAATTTAGTTGAATGAGAATTTTTTACCATCTTATGATCAATTAACACTAAATCATTTAGGTCAGAAAATCACAATGACTGAAATTAGCCCTGATAGTAAAAAGTAACTTTGTCGGTTCCCTGATGGATAATCTTGTTTTAAATGTGCATACTTCGTAAGTCTCACTCACAGTCGGATCGGAACTTAGGCCGGATCGACAGTGTACAAGCTGGCATTGGCTGTTGCGTGAGTTACATTGTTGAAAGTCGCCAGTTGCTCTTTGACTTAATGCACATTTTGAGTGGTCCCTAATAAATTTCCCATCCTTATTATTATTCAAAATAACCTCTTTTGGCTGGGACTGATTTCAAAATCGGATCAAGTATTCAGTTTATTGATGCCATCTATTGACAATATTTCATCAGTATACACAGTAAGACCACTGGAAAAAAGTGAATAAATATGGACTTTTTTGTCCAAACTGGGAGTCATTTTTGTTTGTGGTGTGCGATATTGGCAATTCGATTGACGTATCTGAAAAAGATTCAATCACTGAAAGACCATTCCACATGAGTACGTGCCTGAAGTCCAAACTGCATCCAAACTAGGATTCCTTGTCTCAAATAGAAACCTTAGTAACCAAAATGATGATGCATTTAGAAAGTTTCATGTTGGATGTATTGATAGCTCTGGGCGTCAAGCTACGATAGTCGAGAATTCTGTGTTTTTATGTACATGGAAACGAAGATGGTGGGAAGACTCTCTGGGTTATAAAGTTGTACAAACATAAACATTACCACTGACCTAGTTGTAGACGATATCAGCTGCGGACGTCACCGTCAATTCAGATGCACTGCTTCGCCCGAAAAGCACACATCCCCGGAACCAAAGGACGTAGCGACATTCCTGGGAACGCGTATTCTGAAACATTTTTCTGTATAACGGAGGTTAGAAGATATGCAGAGAAATGCAGCACGAAGTTGTGGTTTTAGTAAGCGAGTAATGAAACTGAACGTTACTGTCGCAGCGGACGGGAAACATGATAACAATCAAGGGTATCTGGTAGCATTTGCAAATTTAAGTGAACTGGTCGTAAATTTGAGTGAATTTAATCCTTGTAAGGAGTGAGAAGAGTTCAGGAAGAAAGCAGAGAGAAATTTGGAGCATTTCTCGCACACTGTGCTGTCTGTTTGGTTGTGATTCTTAGAACGGTATGTTCTTTGCGTTCTATTTCTGTCACGTGGTTCTTTATGCAAATTCAATCGTCCTGGAGCATACAGTCTCCTCATGAAAAATGTTGAAATTGTGAAACCTGTCCACACATCACAGTTCTTGTTCACTAACACCGGAAATAAATGTTCCCTTGGCATCTTGTTCCGCCGCCAGGTCAAAGAAAGCCGTTTCCACAAAACAGTTTCTTATAGTGATGAATGATATGGTTTCTCAAAGCTCTTTGAGCCAGGTGCTACATCCAGTAGGGTCCAGTTCATGATGTCGATCAAAAACGTACAGATGAAATGCCGTGTTTTGTCGGACTAAACAAAAATAGTGCATTTCTATGCAAGCAAACACTTCATTTTCATGATATGGATGATCCCTGTCGCCTATAGGCAGGCTGTCAATAAGAAGACCTATCATAAAAAGCGTCCTTGAACTGGTTTGATATCATCAATGGGATTTTCCACGTCCAAACCAAACGTTTTTTGGATTATCAGCCGTCGCTGGCGTCCTACCCTAACACTAAGTAAAGCAGTTGACAAAATGGGACGACAAATTCACTTTTCCACCTGAAATTACCAGAATGTCCTCTTCATGGAAGCACAGCTCTTGGGGAGTTGTCGGTCTCCAGTCATTGAATCTGACTTGAACTCACGATAATTCTCCCATTCGTTTGCTTACTCCACCCATGTATTTTTGATCTCCACTTGTTTTACTCATCTGTGCCTGACATTCAACCTACTCATCCATATGTGTCCGTGCCCCGTTTGTTGAGCCTGCCGTGCTCTGTTCTGTCATGATTACCGTGTGATCGCACCGCCAATCGGAATCACGAGACTGGCCAGCATTTCGCTCGCCGCTGTTCGGTGTGCAAACCTAGACCATGCACTGTGCCGGTCAGTGACAGACTTGCGTACATGTTAAGCCCACGAACGTGGACAATTGAGGTTTATTGCATAATTTTGCCTACCTTTGTATAAATAGTACCGTAAACTTTCGAACCTAATTCCTACTTTTGATATTCGGAATCGTCACACCCACGCGTGACTCAGAGTTCCGCACCCGGAACCAAATATTTAGAACCAACTATATAGAACCGCCTGGAAACACCTCCTAGGGGCAGTACTGTACAAGGACAGTTTTTGATGCTCTATTATCAGTTGTTGATACCTCATGCGAATGATCCTCTTGGCTTTGCTCGATTTTTTTGTGTTTGAACATGTTACGGACATGAAAGTAGCAGTGAGTCAGGGCAATACTTTCGGATTTTTTCTTTTTATTCATTTCCTGTGCAGCGTACGCCCTTATCCCAAGACGACATTAATGTCGGTGCCCAAAAAATTCGTGCTCGAGAATGTTTTTGTTTTGCTCTACTTCAGTTTCACACAGGGTCGCCAGAATTTTTCACTCTATTGTTGGAAATAAGATCTTGTGCGATTTCACTAAACCCACTACTTGCCTGCCTGAAATGCGGTGAAGTACGTAGAATCATATTTATCGCATTAGAACAAGCCTTCCAGCACTATTTGAAAAAAATAGTAAATCAGTGAAAAATCGCTCTGGGAACCGAGAATGAGCAAAAACCATCAGTTTCTTGGACTGAAGATTATCTGTTTAAGCCGACTATGAGGAATGAGAGGAAACCCACATTATGAGTTCCTCACAAGTCTTCTCATCCGCATCATCAGTCCTCACTGGGTTGGGGTGAAGCGGCTTAGTAGAGCACCGAAATACTCATTTACCGGTTAATCACCAAAGCAATCCCGCAAATGGTCAGAAGGATAGATAAAACCTGATAACCACTTTTGTTATGTTGTATGGAGATGGTGAGTTCGATACTATTCGACGCCCTTATGAAAGCCCAGAACAGAGTCATAGCCAAGTCCTTGGAGAATTTCGTCCGCCAAATTCCACATGTGTAGTGATGGGCTAAATACACTGGATGAACAGCTAGACAATTCCAACTATCCATTGAGGACAAAAAGCATGCACTAATCCGGCTAAGAAATCCAACAGAATTTTGCACTTTGAGCTAATAAGTCAAATGACCAACTCGACAGTGATAGCTCACGTGACCATCGGACTAGTTCGGGATTTACGCTTTCTCAATTTAAGATTCAGAAATGAACACCACATTCTACTCAATTTGTTTCAAGATCTTTAAGCCTGAAGAATATTACGGTCCTGAAGAAACGTGCCCTTGCTGTCTGTAATTTTGTTGAAGCGAACCTGAAGCAAATGAATTTTCCAACGCCTCTTCGGGCAGGATGAAGCAGTTTACAAACTAACTTTAAACATTGTGAGCAAATTGTGCTGAATTTTCAATAACAATCGGATTTTATCTTTCGAAGCGGATAGGATCAACAGCACGCAATAGGATGTTTATGTTTGCAACATCACTATTCCATTTATCCAGAAGAACCCCTCTTAATGACAAGGCTTATGTGGTTTGCAAAATTAACACTTGAAAATGTGATCACAAGGTTTTTTCCGTGAAGTCGTCGTAAATAGCTGCCGGAAGAGAGAGAGAATGGATTTCACCCGAACTCTGCTTGGCCTGACAGGCAATGCCCAGCCACCGCCTTTAATGTTTTAGCTCTGCAATGCAAAAATGCATCGTAGGATGAGATAAGAAGAAAGTCAAGAGCGTTCAAAATACCTTGATGTTTGGTTTATTCCCAAGTTTATTTAGCGACTTCAACGATCTGATCGTTGGGGTAGCAGCCTTTAGCCAGCCCTGAACAGGGATATAGTTAGGTGATGAGCTGAAGGTTCGGATCAATGATATATCAGAATAGTCTTCGAACACTCGGACTCACAACCGCGTAGTGGCATTTGTCAAAAACTGGATTGTTCGAAACCACGTATCTGGGCAGCTGCAGGCTCTGACGTCATTCAGGGCGATTTAAATTCCGTAGAAGTCATTCTTAACTTGGTAACTTAGAGTAGTAAGAGTACGATACACACGCAGTCAGTCCCTTTGGCAAGGGCACTGTCAACATAACTGCAATT
Source organism: Opisthorchis felineus (assembly GCA_004794785.1). Taxonomy (NCBI): domain Eukaryota; kingdom Metazoa; phylum Platyhelminthes; class Trematoda; order Opisthorchiida; family Opisthorchiidae; genus Opisthorchis; species Opisthorchis felineus. Next base: position 437,941 of record SJOL01006398.1, on the reverse strand, counting down.
TTAAGACTGACGTAATATAGCACAAATCATCTTGTGGGATAAAATTTGTTCCTTCCGGAGAAAAACGTCGTGATCCTAGGCAAAACCTTAACCATTCTAGCCTGATAACAGAACTAGTCCCTAGAGAATGTTGCCGAAGGCAAGTTTATCGATCTTGCCCGTCACGTGCTCATACTGCTGACTGCTGTGGTGAGTAGAGGTTGAGATGCACAGCTGTTCGCGTAGCTGATGGCTTTAACCCAAGTGGCCTGTTCAAATAATGTGTATCGGCTTCACGCACAACCAGTTGAAGATTATTTCTCTGCGTTGCATCCATTTCAAAAGAACACGAAGGAAATTCGGTTTTGGTTTCAACGGTTTTGAGGGTGCCAAAAAGACATCTGAGATTATTATTTCCAATGACTTACCTAGCTTTTCTCAGCAACCAAAACATGGCACAAATGTTTTTATGAGCAAATTGAAGACCTGTTTCTGTGTTCGCTAAGAGGCTGGAGTACGTGTAGTCCTACAGAAGGGGCGAATTCTTTATACCTCTTCCTAATATATCACGCTTTTAAGAAGGAGAGGTAGGGATTATAGGATGACAGCTGAACGGATTACTTTACTCGATGGTAACAAGGAATTGTGACCTCGAAATATATTGATATCATTCGAAAGTGTAGACGGGACAGGCCGGTACTGGCAATTTTGGAGAGATGATCACTGAAGGGCAAGAACTAAGAGTGTAGTTTAAAGAGTGTACCAATTGTTTCCATCTGAATTCAGGGCTCATGATTCTGAACAGAGTAATGTAGCAGACTCCGCCTTTAACCCTTGTTGATGGATATATTTTTGAAATTTTGGGATTATTCGGCTGTCTTTGAAGTCGCTTTTTCCTTGAGTGCTGGGGAAAATGGCATAGCAAACGTTTATCTTATACTATGCTGTAAATTCAATATTATTGTTTGGTGCTGAGACACAACTTTGCAATCAGTACTGCCGTGTTGCTTTGGTTTCATCGTTGTTTTTGTTGTTGCCTGGGATCGAAGATCGACAAAGTGTAGGCGGGAGGTCACGTGTGAGTAACTTCTTAGTGAGCAGAGGCCTCTGTTTTCTGCGCGGCAAGCAATTTCGTGTAATTTCATAAAGAACGAAAATTGGCGATAAAAACAATAGACAACGAACTTTTACATAGGTAACACACATTGTTCCTTCGCAGGAGGAAAACTCTGGGATATGCTACGTACGCACAAGTTTGTTCAGATAATATTTACCGCCTTTTGTCCTACCAGTCAAGAGTGCGGAGAAACCTGATTGCTTCTCCCTGAATCGAGCTAAGCTAAGTACTTAGGCTGATAATTTAATCCCTACTCAGAAGTGAAGAACTGAAACATCTTTGATGATTGGTCACCTGTCAGGGAAGTAGTAACTCATATTGTGCAATTTTTGTTGATAATGTTGAAATGAGCACACTTCAATTTATCAATTCAATTCAATTTATAAATATTTCCTTTCGTTTTCAGATTATCTTTATTCACCATTCCCATTCACGGTATCTAAATCAACGCGAAAATGTCCTCATGTTATCCGTACCATACATGGTAAGTAACGCTAGAAGCAACGTTCGGCAGTTGAGATTTGGCGTATCCAGGTCAGTCCATTTTTAGCAGTCCTCCTTCTGTCGAGGCGCGGTTAGTCTGGTTAGACCTTGGACTTGGGTTTTACCCTTATTAGAGGTCATCAGCAGAGAACTTCCTTGAACGCGCCTGGATTCAAACTCTGAATATTTGACCTGCTGGGCGTGGAACAGCTACTCCACCAAGGAAAATACCGTTACTGGTCAGGCGAACATAACTATCAAGGATGCGATTGGTTTGCCATGGATCGGTTGACCCACTTTCTAAATATTCTCAATCACGGAGGGATACGGACGCATGATAATGACTAGTTGTTACTAGTCGTGGGCGCCTGTGAACGCAATTTCCACGAATCACGGAACCACCCAAAACGGCTTACAGGAATCACTGCACTACAGTATACTGAACCAAAATTTTCGACATTTACAAATAGCACGCTTAAGTGAAAACAGTAGACGCCGACATAACAGATTTACGCAATACTTCCGTCTTATTTCGCTACGCTGTTTCAGGTGCTTACTGCGGTCACATAGTAGGCAAAAATGAAGACAGTTTATTCTGAAAACTGACGTCCTGTACGCAGGTCTTTAAACTTCTACCAGGGTAGTGTGCCTACGAAAAATCTATTGCCTTTGTCTGCACAACTTCGGCTGTTTTTAAGACTTGAGATGCACATGGTCTGTTTAATGTGTGGAGTTGGACCACGAATGTAACGTCCATGTTCACAGGGTATCTGGTAGTGGACACCTGGTTGCGGTTCATCTGGTGAATTTTGATTGCCTTCATCAGTATATCGGCCAGGTATGATAGTGGCAATTTACAGAGGAGATGGAGGAACCAAAGCCGTTAAACATACAAACAGTTTTCGGAATGGCTCTAGGTTGAATGGCATTCAGGTCATATTATTGAACTGACTACCCCCGGTAGATCGGTCATGCAAATTTTGAGTCGTGTTGATTGAGTAAGTCGCGTCCGGCTGTAGAATAATATCCTCGCTCGCATGGTCGTGTTCCATTCAGTCACAGTAAGGTTTAACTGCATGGCTATTTTTTGCTAGTCAGGACTGTGACTCGAAAAGTTGTTCACTTATACATGTGTTTTGGCAAATAATTGGAACGGCTAAGAAGTCATATGATTTACTTTTCAAGCGAATCACCTGGATTAGTCTGTAAGGTTCTCCAGTCCAATACTTATACCTCACCCGAGTTATTGGTAACTCTGTCAAAGAAACCCGGACGGATGTGCTCACGGCACACCATAACAGATTAAATTTATTACTTGGAGAAAGTGTATATCTAGAAAAATCGTCCACTGACATTTGTACAGAAAAATACTAAAGATCTTACGTCGGATGCCATGCTTTCAGTGCCAAAACCGAATGAATTTCTTGGCCCGATGATTATAGATTATGTCAAGTGAAAACCACTTACGGTACTGGAAAGTCGGTTCTCCCATAGTTCTGAGATCGCAATTAGACCTTGCCGGCCGGTGCCCCCATCTCCGTCCGAAGGATCACACGTAATCTACAATTTCAGGCGTGGGTGCCTAACTATCAAACGGATAAACTGGACTAAACGTAAACGAAAAGCTGCCGGTTTAAATAATGTGCTACGTTCACACAACGTAAAGGGATACCTCGAACATCATACCAATTAAAACAAGGGGTGACTTGGTGCAGCAGATTCAGTTGAAGAACATCATACAAGATAGATTCAGTTGGGAATCATGTGAGTTTCCAGTGAAAACCAAATTTGTACCCAAATAGGTGCATTTGTCCAGTTGCCAGTTTGGATAAAGAAGCCCATGAGCACATGGGTTCCCTTCCAACAGCAGCCAAGGGTCACCCGAGAGGCTCCGATACGTAACAGGTGCCCCGCAAATATGCAATATCCAGCCCCGATTTTGGGCCATTAATCTGACAGACGGTTAAGCTCTTTTGCAGACAAATATGAACTCAGGCAAAATGCTGCACCGCCTTTTGTAAATCTTCTTTCCGAAAGTGGGGAGGGACAAAATATTCTTTCCTATTCACTTGTTGCTTATCGGGATTTTTCGTCGCACGGGAAGTTCAAAGCAATGGCGTTGACGTATTGGAAGTTTCCTACATGAACGAAGCATGGGGTGACCATTGTCGTACATATACTGCCAGATAACTGCTTTATCTTCCGAAATACAAACAATCGTTTGGTTAGACCAAATTTGCTTGTTGTTCTTGAGTTCATTTTTGAGTATTAATACAACTACACTTGAGCCACACTAGGTAGGAAGCGGGATCGAAAACTTCCGTTTCGCAACAAATGAGGAGGTATTACCCGAATCTACTGAGAACGGAACAACATAGAAGTTTGCTGATTTTCAGCACTTGCGAAAACGTCAGGTTTCCGAGCGGTGCACACAGTTTACCAGTGGTTTCAACAATATTAATAATAGTAGATAATGATGATACTTTCTGAATCGTTGCTAATATCCCATCTACATCCATATTTAATGACTGCAATGTTGTAGTGTTGTTGCTTATTAGGAATGCGTAGTAAGATTGTCCAAGTTAGACCCCTGTGCACGTGGATTAAATCATACCGCCTTTCAGTCAGTTTTGGTCCTTTCCAAAAACTAATGGTTCTGTCAATCAGAGACCCCGCATTCTAATGGCGACAGGCCTCGAAAAACCTAATGGCCGTCGCATCTATCAGACACCTAAGATTTTCTCTTACTCTGAAGGACCCTGATGTTGTGGTTGGTGACCAGTTTGGGTTCAGGTGATTTTTACATGCATATTTGTTCTTTTTCGGGACAGGTGCACTTCCAAAAAATCAGAATTGAAGAGAACTTACACGCTTTTGGGTGAAAACGACCACTCCGTTATACATAGCCATTACGGAGCGAAAGGAGCACACTATGGGTTAAGCACCCATTGCACAGAATTCCCTTTAATCTTGTTTATAGTTACCACGAGCAAGATCTCACTGAAAAATTTGCCAGTAACATTTGACTCTGCTTAGTGCACCAATAGTGTAGTTCTGGACTGATCCAATAATGCTCGCTTCATCCCATAATTTGCTCACATAAGATGTCAACCAATGTATTTACACTTTTCCTACCTCATCATATTCCAGTTAAATTTTGTACCCAAAAACCTGTCAGTAATAATCTCAACTAAACTTTTTGTGAAGAAAAAAACAGATCCAGTGAGTTAGAGTCAAAAATAAGAAGGATGTTCAGAAATATAACAAAAATAGTTCTGTTCCTTTCTATTCGACTGAATTGGTGCTTAGACTTTCTAAAAGTGGGCGATGCCGATCTTTTTACGGGTTTAAAATAAAAAAGACTGAAGTTGAATCTCCAAACAATTTCGAAAGACAGGAGCAGACTGTTACAGAATATGACCCTGAATAACAATCGGACACTAGTGTGTTTAATTTTTCGATTAAAGAAAAACAAACAATGCTTATTACGGCTGATGTCTTCTGTGGCAAATGTAACTGTACAGAGGCAATCTTTTCTAAGAGTTCGCGACCTAGTGACCAACCTTTGAAACAGTAGGTTCTACCTGGATGTGTACACTGGATGAAAATATTAGTGAATAACATCTGTTCAGGTAAGTCTTCGAGGGCAACCAGATACTGATTTATTGGAAAGCCAAAAAAACTAACTTCTCTATTGTATACTGCACTTTAAAAAATCCTTTGGTTTTGAAATTTGTGCGATAAAACTGTGAGTACCCATTGTGATTATGCTCCATCAAATGAAGGAGACACTTGTGGGTTGCAAAGTCCCTTTAACCCTTATTCTATTCATATTTTTTGAATAAATCTGAAAAAATTAAAAAACTTTTTCGATGACTACTTACTGAATTTACTTGCTTTTCTAGGTTAACGGATCAGCTTTGCTGTAATATGCAGTTTAATTCCTCTTAAAATCCGAGGAGGATTTTTAGACAGAAGGCTCGCTATGCAAGGCCGAGTGTGTCGCGCCGTGTCAATATGTGATGTCTTTGTACACTAAGAGGAATTAGATCGGTGGTCAAGTCATCTGTTAGCTTGGATATTACGCCATATTAATGAGTACCAGAACCGAATGCTTTTCGACGGCATTTAGGTAGGACAATGTAGATGACTCTGAGTAACAAGCCATCACCCACTAAGCTCTGTGTGCGCGCACATGTAGTAGTTTGCCTGTATTTAATTTGTATGCAGTTTGCTTGCTTTCCTGATCTGAGAAACAGTTCTCAGGGTTCTTACGGCCCTCCAAGCTAGCGCATACCGGGCCTATCGTGATCTAAAAATGAAGATTCGGCCCTTGCTTTCGGAAATCCAGTCACATTAATCAAGACATGGGTGGATTCTAACGCGATAGGTCACGTGCATCCAGAGTGTGATTTTGGAGCAATAGTAATGGACTCGTTTCGCATGTCAACTCCATAGGCTTCAACACCTTGCACGGGCAACGGGATGCACTGTTGGTGAGATCTATTAAGAGTGGAGCTCAAGTCCAGAATGACTACGCCGAGACAGAAGGAGGAAGACTTCTCAGAGGAGTGATGTGGATGCGTAAAGCCGGGCAAATTAGCGAGGTTTCGGTTGTCTACGGTAAAAATCCAAGTTTGGGTTAAGCCCAGGTTAACTGCTTGTGAGTGTAAGTTTCAGTTAATGACGGTTTTACGTAATCATGCGCTGAATTGTAGCAATGCTTGCTCGGGTCTCTTTTAGCCTATTTGAGCTAAGGAAAGTAAGGTGAAAGTACACTCCGTCGAATGACCTGTCATAAAAAAGTGAAGATAGCGTACCCTCTAATATAACGGTGTTATCTAAACAATTCCTAATGCAAACAAGCTGAGTTGGTCTTCGTCGTCCTTGTCTTAGCTGTGTGAACAGTATGCTATCACGACAACATGTTTTATTGAGTAGCATACCCAACAGTCTGACTACAGACTTGCTATTTATAGATATTGACGAAAAAAATTGTCGTCACAAACTGCCAGCTTGCAGGTTTCTTTCGGAAAATACACACGTAGGGTCGTATGACGATGGCAAAAGCATCGAACCGGAAGTCGACTTTGGACACTATTTGCCACTGAAAATTCTTCCGTGCTGGTGGTAGCTGGATACAGGCGGAAGACAGGCAGGCAGCAGTTATATCGGTTACCGCTTCCAATGCTTAGAAATATGCACTATCTCCCCGAATCATCAGAAACAAAACTGTGGCATCTGGAACCACTGTACGGTAATTACGTGATTTTTATACTCATTGAAATGGGTTGATGGCGTTCCCAACTAAGCCCTCATCTAATAGCAGTTTTAAGAATGGAAAATAATATCCCGGCAAATGCCATGAACGGCTTAACCAAATCTGTTTCTCCACCAAGTGAAACAAAGGTGTTGATGAATTTATGAAATTGGTGAAAAGTCTGACAGGTCACTACCTTTTTCATAGTGCCTTGAAATAGTGAAGCAAATGAAGAATTAAAAAGTAATTTATTTGCCTTTCCCATCAACGAAAACCTAAATTGAAAATGAGACCGTGACCCTACTCGCGTACACTTGCTCTCAAAGCAGGAACTAGGATTGATGGATACCCCGGAATTACGCCTGCTTGATGAGTCCCAAGTGGAGACGAAAATGATGGGGGCGTCGAAATATGGTCATCCACCGTATAAGTAGTGTTATACTAGAGCCTTAGCACTCAGCTTTACAGTGTGTACGTATGTGAAAAGAATCAATTTCGAAAACCAAAACTTCTGACCCAAAAGGAAAGTGTTCGTAAAGTTTACGGATTAAGATAACAGGTCAATATAAAAACCAAAGAAAACCCAAGGAAAAAAACAAAAGGAGTTCGTGGTTCAGAGAAATTCAATGACAGGACCGGAAGATATAAAACCCGAGAGGACAGTGCAGAAAGTGTGATTCGGACTTTATATGTGTGCATATTTTTAACAAAGGTAAAGGAGGCGTCAGTAGAAGCTCAGTGTATTTTCCGTTTGAATTCAATCTTCATGGATGAAATAGACTGTGGAAGAACGTGGCCGAGATTTCCCCTGCCGGCAGTGGAGTTCACAGATCTACGAAGGTGACCGGGATAAACACCCAACGGTATAGCAGTGATCCTGCCGTCCGGCACCAGTTGGCTTGGACCAACAGTTTTTATGTTACATCTCCAAATATACCATGAGTCTCTCACGGTCCGCCATCCGTTAGCCAAAACACGGTTCGTTAAGTCTCATGGATCACAGAAGTAGGTACAAGTTAGCCCACCAGCAGCTTAGCTGTAGTAAAAACGCGTAAGTAATTCATTACGTTGTTGAAGTTAACATGTCACCATCGCTCATGAAGTCATCAAACAGTGGATAGCACGCTCGTCCGACTGTGCCAACGGCCATCTAACATCACGGAAAGCTCTTCGCGTTACAGTGGTATCCAGTTGACAGTGACTGGGGCCTTGGGGACGATAAGACCCTCGTGGGTCAAATGAGATGTAAATTATGAAAGAATTGGCTCGAGACAAAAGAAGTACAAAAGTCAGCTGTTCTGATGTCAAGCGAAAGGCAGAGGATATCTAGCATTCAACTACAGAAAGTGTTATGTGGTGGATCTTGTTGGCAGTTGCACTAATGCTAAGGTGAAGGATATAGTAGACCTTCAACGTTTCACTGAAATGTGTGAAATGAACTGACCTCATAATTTCATTGAGATACAAGCAAACTGGTAGTTAGGCAAACTTGTGGTTCTGCAGTTTTATGAAATTAGTGTATATGGCAGCAAATTGGGCATAAATCTTGATACAAGTGTGAAGAAACAAATTCACAGCATACTACTTATTACAAAGGAAAGCACTTCTGACAGATTATTATAAGACAGTTTGACGCCCCGGAGTACCTCCGTGAAAATGTATGATGAAATTGTTCGTTTGTTTTGTCCATCTGGAGACCGTGGACAGTCTTGAGTTAATTTTTCCAACATAAATATATTCATATAGACGTCCTCGGAGGCCGTCACTTTAGAAAACCGCAGGATGCCTTTGAATGGAAGGTGAATAGTAACTATGATCAGGGTAACACGTGAATCTATTGATGAATAAAATAAGGAGCCAATAAGCAGTGACCTGCGTCAATACTCGAGTATAACTTGTGGGGGATAACTCAAAATCAATAATTACTATTTTTCACTACCACTGTGAAATAGCACACGTTGAGATGGGAGCAACGGTGGAATGCGTAACCAATGTCTTTTATAAGTGTCGAAAGCGAGCCGAAAATAGTGACCAAATTTTGCTATTTATAACGCCAGTCAATCAGTGGAACACAGTTATTCCGGAAGCAAATTCTTTGTGACGTTCTGTTAGTTATTTGGTCTTCCAACAACAACAACTGCAACAACAACAGGTGGAAACATCTGTTTTCGTGAGATCGGGACTGAGGTAAATCGAGAATGGTCTCGTCGTCAGCTGTTGGCGTCCCGGCAGTCTAATGTGTTACCACACCTGAAGGGAAACAGATTACAGTCGCCTGGATTGGACATCAGTCATTTGCAGGACCAGTTCTCGGTTTGGAATCGTTACTTCAAGCAAAAACTCATTCTCTTAAGGAACAGTCCTGTTGGTAGTAGTCATAAATCAAGCGCACTTTATGTACGGTTTTGCAATTGAGAATTTTCCGCTGATCTGTTCCGTTAATTTGGATTGGATTAATGTTACTCAAACCTAGCGCTGACGTTTGTCTATTATCTGTGGTTTGTAACTTGGCATTAATTCACCAGTCACTACGAACTGCCTACGAACTCCATCAAAAAACCTCAGTGTCGAACTAGCCCTGAATCTAACGATTTCCGTGTTAACGACTTATGTCGTGTGTCCCCCTAAAGCATGATCACTATTCTGATACGAACGACTGCAGCTGACTTATTCCGACACCAACACGATGATGCAACACTTACTTTTCAACACGATTTTAGTGGCTTGATGTTTTTTGTCTCAACGGTAGCCGAGATCCACAATAACGGATGAATAGTAAAAATTGTGTAGATTGGAAAAGATTGCCCCTGTTTGCTCGCAGAACAGATCATATACTCACGGAAAACATTCCAAAAATACCGGGGGCCGACAAGCGGTCATATTGTTATGAACACAGATTTGGTTTGGGTAATCGGACAGTCCCAAATTTCTACCCACCGAAAGTGTATCCCTTTGCTTTGACAACTGAAAATTCGGAATTAGTCTTGGGCGCCACCTCAAACTGCGTCTAAGAATGTGCATGTACGTATGGAAGCAAGCAGGTGGCTAGAACTGAAAACCATCGCAGATCAATTGTCCAGGTAACCGCAAAGATTGACCAATAATGTCCCGAGTACCACCGTCACAAAATATATGATTGGTGCTTTCATATGGCGGTGACACGAGCCTAAATCCGAATAGTCACTTGTCAAACCAAAGAGTTACACTCATCTTGGGCGCCTCGAACCAAACCCGTGTGTCCAGAAAGACATGGTGTTGGAGTTAGCTTTGTTTGGTAGGACATGATAAGCGAATCTCGTACCTGTCACATATTTCATAAACTTGACTCTCCCTTCCCCCGGCTCTTCATCCATATCCCCAATTGGTGCAGTAACACAACTTTCACCCAGCCGGATTGACATTTTATCTATTTTCATATCGTATCCTCAGTATCGATTATATTTACCTCTCCTATATCCGACTCAGCATTACCTGGCCGTCTTCTTTTCACTTCCTTTGACTTTATCGTTCTATGCCTAATTGGTGACCCAAAAATGCGGAAACTGGTAGTGGGCTATTGAAGACTTTCAGCATCCTTATAAATGGCATGCTATGGTGCAGTAATACTATAACTCTCTTTTATACTACTTACAAAATAATGGGCAATAAACGTTTTCAGTAGGTTTAAAGTTAGGATGGCTTCTATAGGAGGTCACTGCTTTTCACGTCTCATCGGTAGTCGGGCCGAAGAACGTTTTACGAGTTCGAGCACCATAAACAGTGATTTTTTTTTCAAATACGACAGCCACAAAAATGCTCTTCCTGAAGTGTTTGTCATACTGGCTCGGCAACAATTACAGCTCATTGAGCGCTGCAAGGTTAGTGGTCACAATGTTGGCACAAAACAGTCTGCAAGGCCATCATGACCGGATTCATATTATTGTGTGAAGTTTCTTAGACCTAACGCTGGTCTATCAAAACACAGGATACACAATTTCACTCACTTCATCAGCATAGTCCATAAAGTGCTGCTTCAAAAACGTTATTTTGTGTTTCCCAAGACTTCTCCTTTGAAAAGCTGAAGAAGGCTGCTTTAAAACGAGTTACTGATAAGTAGGACGAGACGGTAGTGATTTTATATCAACCGAAATCGATCCGTGCTTTGTGACACCCTGAGAAAACCAGTTGGAGCTAATGACGAAAACTGGTCTCCTCTGAAAGACCCTCTGAAAAGATTGCGACTAGCCCAAGATCCTTTAGGAGAACAAGCAAACACTCTCTTGTGTCGGGCTGTTTGCCGTGAACAATCCCAGTGTACACAATTCTAGGTGTACGGAACTCTCAGAAGTTTGACGGTTGATGTCACCCATTTGCATGGTTTGGCATCGTCACACAATTTTCCAGCTAATAGATGCAGTAGTTTTAGCAGCCCAACCAATGAGAAATAACCTTCAGAGATAACCAGTCATCGAAATAGTTCACCTGGTTTCGCTCATGAGGCATATTTCAGTGACAACCTTAATCCAAGAAGCAGCCAGTACTGATCACAATTTTGATACATTCTCTCTTCGAGGACAAATTTGCGTGCAGGCAATCTGTTCACGGTCGATAGGACATATCTACTCAGTTCCTAAAACTATCTATTTTCCAAACTTATACCGCCATCTAGATCTAAAAATGAGAGTAGACTAACAGACGTAGGGTTTCTTGGATCATGAAGAACCAAAGTTTCCCGACATCATCAAATGAAACCTAATGTGGAGGACCCAGATGTTCTAGAATTCAGGAGAATTTCAATCCGAATAGCGTATGATGCCATTTTTTAAGAAAGTCACGTGTAGTTCACGCGTGTATTTTCCGATGGAAAGTCTAATGGTGACTTTAAATCATTCGTATTCTAGAAGGAGGAACATCAGGAGAGTTTAGCAGTTTAAACAGCGTCTGCCAATTCCTTCAAGTACCTTCCCAAAGTGAGTTAAATGTACTGCTGTCTCTTTAAAATGATCTCATATGAAGATGTTGTTAAATTTCATTTCTTCCCCAAAGACTGCTTTCGAGGACTCACTAAACTTGGATGCTTTCATCACCCCTAGGAGAGATTTCATGAATAAAATCACTCACGAAATACCAACGGGGGAATATCTTCACACGGGAGAAATCCTTATTTATATTAAAAGACATGGAAGGCCATTGCGCACATTCCGTATCCTGGTCTCTGTCGGAGCATGACTTTACGAAACAGAGTCGACTTGAGTGGTCTTTGTTGGTAGCTGGTCTCACAAACTGCATCAGTTTTAAAACAAGCCTCATGAGATCGGAACGAAGTGGTCTCTCTTGTAGAGGACTGATCTAACTAAATCTATACGTATATGCGGTCAAACGTCAAAATACGTAGTCTCCACAATGCATAAAAATGAAGAGTTGGTACGGCTTGCTAATGACCCAGCTTTTCTGAAAAAGATAAAAAATCTTCCAGGAGTATACCTATTTGGACGTATCGCAATAGAGTTTCAGATGTGTGCCCCCATACGAACTAATATCACAAACACCTGTTAGGGTAAATTGAGTGGTTCAGCAGAAAAGATTGAGGATATCATTCTACTCTTCAGGGGTTTTGTGTGTAACTGATTTATAACCGTAGGCAAAACGTCTTAACAAGTGAATATTTACCGAGCTCAAACTTGTTTACTCACCAGGAGTTCGTCCACTTGGAGCAAATTTTTCATCCGGCTTGCTTCATTGACCGCAGACAATTCCTGTTTTTTAATCTTCAAAAATAACAACATTACCACACCTGAATTGGTTTTTGAAAAATAACGGAGGCTTCCCCGTTCTGTATGGGGTGAACAACTGCTGTGTTATCCCATGGGATGTTCAGGCACTTGAGCGCAAAGCAATCCAAATGACAGATGAATAACCCAAAACAGCTCGCGATTGTCTGATTGAGTTACGAGGAGGACTGAATAAATTGTAAACAGTTTAAAATATCCGAATGGACACCGTCCACTGAGAAAATAAAGCGCTACCTACAGGGGGTGGGGAGCAGAGTCTTTTTGAACACCTCAACGTTTCATTCACCGTGAGTGACCTTCATGAGCAGGGAAATATTCGGAATCAAAAGAGACAGAGGGAATAAGAGTTGACTGGTACCCACCGGAGTATGGTCAACCTAACTACAGGCCTAAAAATATAAGTCAGATTAGACAACGTTTTTCAGTTCATCATTCCCAAGACCGAGAAGTGAATTTTCTACTCACAGTGCGTAGTGAAATGTAAGTGAATGCGCCACGAAGAATGTGGTGTATTCTGAAAGGGATCAGCAGTGAAAGGCACTAATTTCTCGCTGGGGATGGTAGGGTTAAAGGAGATAGAATACGAAATTTGAACGTTCGATTACTTCTTACAAACCGTTGGTTGCGCGTTTATCGATCGGCCATAAACAGCTGCACCTTTGATTCCGAAACCTGAATTATAATGCAGACGCCTAGATACTATTTCGCTAGACCGATTCGGAAGTCACTCCTCTGTTGTTCGTTTGATCTCGATAGAGCTAAGTGTTCAAGGTGGCAGCTTACGGATCGAAATGTCCGTGGTTCAAACCCAACCTCAGAATCTTGACTGCTCCTGTCTAGAATTGGGCAACCTGACAGTATCCCATCCCTCATGCCTCCTTCAGTAGGAGTGGCAGCTAGGCGCCGAAAGAGTGCTACAGTCGGAAGATTTAATTTTTTTGGATAGTCAGAAGGAATACTTGGGCATGTAGACAAATATACGAACTGCTATGATTGAGGTGCGTGCGTCCACACATATATTTACATAGAACTAAGCAGTTTAAGGCGGCTGGTACTGGTGTAACGGTGGGTACTACTGATTAGACATGCGAGTAGTATGTGATTTTCTCGTAACTCCGCTTTACGTCTATTGGAACGTGCGGTTTATTAAGGAATTTGTGGAACTGCATTACAGCATTCGTTTTCAATTGCGTGATAGTTAATGAATATTCAGGGGAGTTTAAGAAGACTCGTTCAAGAAGAAGACGGATATTCCGTTTTTTTAAAAACAAGGTGCGCACTAGAGTTTGATTTCCTGTCCCATAATCTGTAACTGTTTAGTTGGTGTTTTCTAATAAACAACTCCGCAGCGAAGTGCTTTCCTCCTTGAACTAGTATTCGGGCCAATCTGGATAGATACACTAGGTCAGTAGATGTAAAACCGCGAAGTTTTATGTCTACCCGGTGGAGTGCATCATACAAATTAAAATCCAACCAAATATATTTTTCATCTTCCGTATCAAAGTGTTGTTTTGGATTTATCGGTAAAGTACTGATGTTCTGAGTCAGGAAGCACATTCTGGATGGAAGCAATCGCAAGAAAGCATCAGACTCTTGCCAGATTTTTTCTCCTTAAATTAACAGCTTATTTTTTTTCGTCAAAGGCTTCAAGCTAAATGTTTGCGTTCGGAAAAGTGCGGTTCTCGGGTTTGCTTTGTCATTGTATGGAAGTATAATACCTAAACTGCCCCCGTACTGCACTCCTATTTACAGAAAGGGTATCAAATCCAACGTTCTTCCCCCATGTTTCCATACCTCATATTCAATGCCATGGCCTCAACACCACCACCCCAATGGAATTAAGATAAAAGAGATGGAGTCTCACACATTTTCACTCAACGTAGCTGAAGCGAAGATGGTTCATAGAAGGTGAACCAGTGGGAAGCAGTGCTATAAAAAACAACTTTCTATTACTCAGAGCCTTATTATATTATGCAAGAATGTCCACTTAAAAATATCGAAGTTTTGCTGTCAGCCGTTGAGGAAAATATGGCTGAGAGTTTACCTGCACACAGAGGTTGGCAGTGTTATTACGTCTCTTGAGTCTAAACCCAAGACGCCACTAAGCGGTGTCTGCGAAAAGTCAGGCCCCGTACCTATACACTGCATTCTATAACACGAAAGACTACGTATGAACTCTAAATATTGGAGAAGAGAGTGATTATATTCCGATAAAAAGTGTTACAGAAAGTGGGCTCCATGCTTTTGAGGTGTAAAAATAAACCAAAAACAAAGGCTAGATTAGGCCCTCATCGCGGTTATCTAGTGAAAAAAAGTAAGCATCGGCTTGGGCATGAACTTCACGAAAAGCCGAAGCCCAGCTGCATAAACATTCGAATTGTGTTCGGTCGTGTCTAGATGGCAGTCTTCGAGTTTAAGAAGTGTATTGAACCTTAGTTCACAAAGTATCAGAGGGACTACAAGAATACTAGGTGGAGTAGAAGGGGAGTACAAGGTAAGAAATTTGTTTGAGCTTCAGAGCAATTGAGGATACATTTGAAACACGAGAACGACTTCTGACTGCTGGACGCAAAGCGTAAGCTAAGGGCGATGATCTTCATGTAGTCACTGATCTAGATATCTGACAGTTGTGCTTACAGCTGTGACCTGTCTAGGGAATAATGACCAGTTGAGGCGGAGGGCGAGGACGACAGACACTAATGGAAGAGGGCGAAAGGCATCAGCTGCCACAGTGTTTCGAGCATTTGCCCTATTGGATACTGTGACTTTGACGACCCGCCAATCGTGGCTGATCTGACGTAAGGGTACTTCCCTGTTTATGTTGGGCTAAAATCACTAACCCAAAAACCTAACCGTAGCTGTAGTGACAGCTGTAGGGTCACCAAAGTAGCCCTTTCCGAAGGGCCACACCTATTCTAATCTCTAGCCTGGAAAAGCCCATATGTGTCAGAACGTGACTGACTAGCAGCCCGGTAGTACAAATACAGTGAATGTTGCTTGGGCATAAACCAGTATAGCTCAGTGGTGCGCAGATTAGGCAAACGTCCATCCTTTTCCTGACTAAACTGAAAATATGATGTCAAAACAAAAAAAAATTACAAAATGGTGCCCGTCGCATAGGTAACAAGGCGCAGTTTCACAACTCGAAATTCAACGATTAAATTGCCTGCCGTCTGTTTGATATCCGTGCGCATTTTTAGTAACACAGCAGTAATGCAAAGCCAAGGCGCTTTCCTATGGATAAAAGTTAGTTTAGTACGATTAATACACAATTAAACTCAAAGTAGCCTGTGTTGAAGTGCCGCCAGTGTTCACTTTGAAGTGTGGGGCGATATCACTAGCACAACAGGTGTATCCACACGGTCCATTAGTTGAACGTTCAGCCGTGCGCTAAGAGGACGGATGTTACACACGTGCTGAAATCTGATCAGGATGGGCTTACGAAAATGTTGAAGTTGGGGTTTTAAGCTCTAGTTTAGAAACGACCTCAAATTATTTGGTTAATCTGAAAGTGTATAGAATTTTGCGGAACTCCAGCTTGTCTAGTTGCATTCGCCAACCCGATCCCTGCTACAGTACATGGAATGAAACCTATTTAGATTCTACGTGCATTTGGAACATTGGCAAGGTTGTGGATCTCCCAGATCACAAGTGGCGGTTGGTGGGCTTATTGATGATTACAACATATAAACAAGCGAAAGGGAGAAGGCCCTGAGGAATTGTCTGTTAGCACACACGTACTAAGCGGTTACAAGTCACTGGACACGAAAGCACAAAGTTTTTGAAAAGTGAGCACTCACAAGAGTCCTCTTGGAAGGACCTTCATTGAATAATAAACAATATTGGATGAACATTGCAAAACGGCTTCGTAATTTCCGCAGTAACCTTCACTTCCTGTAAGATGTGGGGGCGGCGCTTGGACATCAAACATTAGTCTACTTGCACGCTTCATCAGTAGTATACAGCATTGCACAGGTAAAATGGACCATAATTCACATAAATCCCATACGCCCACGTGTTATGGAGTTATGTGAATTGGCTACTCCGGTTGGTCGCTCAATCGCTCAGAATGGCACTGGCCGATCAAATTTCGGTGATTGATATACCATTGCGGTGCTTTCGTCAGGGAACTATTGATTGTGGAATTAAAAAAGAATAGAGTCACTAGAATATATGAAGATATCTTGGTATAAGATTCCACAACCACTGAGCAGTGAAATTATTTTCCAGGCTGAAATTACTTGTAGCGATAGAAAATCCTGACAAGAGATTAGTTCAACGGAAGAAGAGAAAGATGGATGTGATAGCAGATGAGTAAGCTGGGATTGTAGTGGTATAGGTGTATGTGTCAGATATGTTTGTTAAGAAATGTCACAAGCGTCGGAGTTGACAGAGCATTTAACAAATGCAAGGGCATTAACTGTATAGTGCCAGCGTCAGGTAGTTTGTTACTACTGAGGGTTTACCACTTAACTGAAAATACACAACCATACAAATACAGGATAAGGACCATTCACGAGAAACCGTCTAACTGATCTTAGTTGGGCAAAGAACATCCCATATCGACCGTAGGGGCAAATAATACTCAGATTTTGATAGTAATACAATCAAAAATCGAAGCCGGTACATTCATATTATGGTATTTATACCAGTTAATACATAATCAATTTCCGCTCTGAATGGTGTTCACCCGGTTCTTGTATCATCACACTGTATTATCCAGATACACCTGCCGATGAGTAATCAGTGCTCCATCTGACAGGGTGCTGGGCTTCTCTAAAAAAGCAGTCCCATTCACACGTCATTTCTGTGAGAATGTCCACAATTCCGAACCCTTGTTTCATATTCATTAATTTGGATGCCTGTAATAAGACAAAGTAGAAACACGTCATTCTTTAGAACAGGTAATATTCGCAGTATGAATTTACCCAGTGTAGACCAATCTACGTGATACAGAAGATACTCGAACAAAGTGATGAAGTTCTCAGTAGGATCCCATGCGGAATTGTGTGCTTCGGTAGAGTAGCCTTTTTTCGAGGGGATCATTTGATGGAATTAATCTATAATGAGTTACATCGCCACAGTTTTAGAGAAGCCTTCTTAAAGTCATACATTTTAATGCTTGTATATTACATATGAAACAAAGACTGATGGTACCGTATACGGTGCATCACTGAAAGATGAGCTGAAAAATCTCAAAACTAATGGCCTACGAAAAAATCTAGAATTTTCTCTATAAAACTACTGAGTTTTTCTTCCGAGTTTCGAATTTTCTCAGATTTTTACGTTATCAGGTTTCCACGTACCTGCAAATAACCAAAATTATCTCTGATCTATGTGCTTAATCCCTCCACAAGGGTACTTATCACAGCTCTCTCTTTACGGTAGTAACCTCTTCTTACGGGGGGCTATCACTGAGTGATCACCTTAGCAAATAGGGCTTGTGTAGCGTAAAACCTTCTTCCGAAACCTTAACGTTGTAAACGGACATGTGTATACTGAGGATAGTCATGTGGTTATGTGGTGCCTTATTATAGGGTAACCCAAAACATGGAACTCAAATCCTGGTCGCTGGTTCTTCAGGAATGTCTATTACTTTCTTTGGAGGAAGTTTGGGAGTGATCTCTCAAAAGTTTTCAGTTTGAAGCCAAATCTAAACAGGCTTGAGTGGAGTGGTCTCGGTCGGAGGAGGGTACCTAATTGGTTAAGGAACTGAAACACTGTCTTCGATAGCGCAATTTCTTTTTTGGCCAAATGTACTGGGTAAAGAAGTCGTCCCCTGTGTGAGTTATCTTATTCTATCTCAATGTACTGTGGGGTAATTCCAAAAAAGAGATCAATAACTCTGATATTGGGACAAAAATGGAGCATGTGGTAGTATACACGCATAGGTAGGTGTGAAAAAATAACCACAGCTTGGCCAAGGAGCAGATTTGACTGCTTGAAGCCTCCAACTTGAGTCTGGTTCGTCCATTCTAAACTCGTGTTCTGATTTCGTGACAAAGCAAGAACTCTACTATATACGAACGGCATACATAGTCTCCATCTGAATTTGTTAACTCATAACTGAAAGAACTTGATTGAAGTGCACTTTAGAAGTATGTACCAAAGTAATTGACTGCGCATTGTACCATGTTGCTGGAAAACAGAAATTTGAATAGAGATTCCAGTGCAAGACTATACATTTTTTATTGATTCCTGGGCCGGAAAAAATGTGAATGATAAAGACTCCCATCTGCACACAAATAGATGACGTCATAAGTAAGAAATATAGCACGCACACAAAAATATAAGTAGGTCAGCTATCTTATGGCACCAAGGGAACAATTCCTCACATTACATTCATTATTTGTTGTACATTTTGAGCCTAGTTCTACGGTGTTTGAGGCCTGGACACTGGAGAGCTTGTGGGTTTAGCAGGCATTTCACTAACAGTAGATGTTCCGATTTTGTGTCACGTCCAGTTCCTTCACCGGCCCGCAACATGGCTTTTGAAATAGCCACTTTACCTCATACTGGCTACCACACGGGCGCCAACACTTGATCGTTTCTGCCTGCTCGGAGCTTGGCACATAATTCGCTGGTGTCTCGAAGTCATTCGAACTGAACCAATGAAAATGCCCCGAGACAAGCTACCGCTTACATGCCCTTACCAACCGTAAACATTGGACATGCTTCTGTAGATGAACAGATGGCGTTGTGAAGTAAGTTTTTTTTTTAAATGGGTGAATGATGGAGGGAGCCTTTATAATCCCAATCGGCACGGTTAGGGTAGAATCAGTACTACAACCGTGTCCTTTTGAACACGTGTTTAGCCTCCGTCTGCATAAATATGCCCAAGAAGGCGCTAGCAAGCAGGGTTGAAGATTTGCTGTGAGGCTCCAAAGATGAGCTGACGCGCACAACGTGGCCAATGTGAAGTAACCGTGAGACGGTTGGAGAGGCTTACTTGCGGTTGATTCTATTATCATTTTTCCTCTCCACCCTGCCTGGCATATGTATGACTCACTGAGGCGCGTGCTTCTGCTTTGTTTTCAAGCAATCCTCTACCACAAATTGATTGCAATTGTGGTAAACCGACAAAAACAATTTGATGTTGAGGAGCGTTTTTTGTTTTGCAGATTGCCTCAAATGTCACACTTCTGCAATCGATAGGAAATCGTTATTTGCAATGAAGAAACAGAAGAAAAACGGGGCTCTTAATTAGCTAGTAGCAGTGTTTACTAGACTGTGCAAATGCAGTCAAGCACGGCGAAACACTGCACCGATGATATATCCTCATCTGCTGACAAACTGAGGGCAATCAGTTTACTTAACTCAAAGTGGTGAGCCATACGATTAAGCTCCCCAGGTGCATATAAGTCACAAGAATGTATTCTAGTTATTGATAATAGTTCAGTATCGGACGTCATCCATGCCATCCAGGCCATCCGAAGGAAGTACGAGAGCTGAGATACTGCCAGGTTGCTAAGCCTAGATAGGAGCTGTCGAGATACGGAGGTTGGTTTTGAATCACTGGCCTTATGGCCAGTAAACGTGTTATTTAACCAGTGAGTTACCTTGAGCTCATTAGTTATTTTTTGCTTCATTTTCGCAGATAAAAAACGAGCGTAGATATCTCGCTTTTCAATTTCTTATTTGATACCTACGATGCAAGCAGCATTGGCTTAAAAACGTCCAGTCTTTTTCTGCAAAAGAATGTGCTATGTAAGACATAACAATAACATTTCTTTGATCGTCTACGAATGAGTGAAAGAACCCATTCGAAAGCAATATCATTTCGTCTGGAGTGCGAATAAAGCGGCCGCAAACGATTTGATACTGAGGATAGTGACTCCTCTGCACGGAGTTTGAGAAGTTCCACCATTTTAGACGTATTTCACGGCGTCGTTCAAAAATTTGGTGTCAGTGACACACCAATCGGCCTGTAGGAATGGTGGAAATCTGGTGTGTTTTTCACAATAAAAACGAACAAATATATTTGTTTCTCTGCTAGCTTTGCTACTTTGGGTGCGAAAGTTTGCCCGTACCGCAACGATGGGATTAATGGAACAGTAGCCCCTCACTGGCTGTGGACATCAATTTTCCTAGGCACCATATTTGGGAGCTCATAATATACTGGCGACTGACACTGCTGTCACAATAGTAGAAATAAATAGGTATGACGGTCACCCTCATAACCAGATTAAAAATATGGTGGCTGTATGTGAACTGGTCTCACATTTTAGCAATAAAGCTTGTCTGTGTGAAGGTATAAATTTACTCAAATGCGGTAACTTCTCTAAAAGGGGATTATCACAAGAACGTTGGAGTTTGGCACCGCCTGAGGAAAGGCGCACGTTAATTAGTCGCCGGTAGAGAACCCTGTGGTTTACTTCCCGAAATATGAGCCCCTAGTAAAAATGTCTTTCTTGCTTTATTTTTGGATGTTTACTACCCAAGACACCTTCCGCTCTTTCTGTGAGGTTTGCAATCACTGTCCAGCTTTCACTTTTACCTCTCACTCAAAGGCATGTAGCGAGGTTTCTGAACTTCTCCCACCATACACATTACCAGGTGCATATATATGCACATACCATCACATTACTCGCTGAAAATTCGGACTCAGATGTTGTCACATTTTATGTGCCCGGAGGTCTGATTGCATGCTACGAATTGCAGGAAGTGGCATCGCAGTAGAAGCATTTGCCGTGTCAGCCATTTTCCACTTTAGAGAATATTTTCATGATTTATGAGAGAGGTGGTATGCCTGTTCACTTAGTACGAAAGCTTGACCCCAACCTCCGGTAAAATACTCGGGATCTCAACTAACACTTTTCCTAGCTCAGAAGTTGCGATCCACAAATTCACACGTACGGCTGCTTCGCATTTCAGCTTCTCTTATTCCAACTCCTAGAGCCATATTCATCGAACATGTGAACCGTGGTCTAAATTGAACTATTAAATATCGAATCCCCTGCCTAATACGTTGCCCAAAGCACTCGTGCAAGATTCATCGGCAAACATGCAACTCAGTATGAAGTATGCTGTCAATCCGGGCATATTTCTGGCCAGGAACTTTTCATTGTGGGGAACTATCAAATGTTGCTCGTCACTCAGTTAAGAAAATCCACCATCCAAAATTAATAACACTGATGGTGGCGTGAAAAGATTTTGTAACTTCCAATAGAGAATTAATTCTGTCTGCGAAGCTAGTATATGCTGAAAAGCCTAGAAGCACCGTCCAGCTGTTTCATCTATGTTGAGACTAATCTGCAATGTGTATCTTACGAAACCCAGAGAGAGGGAGGTAATCACATCACTGATCAGCCGCTCGCAGCCAAACGGTTAGGTGTTCAACCACCAGCAGGAAGATTGCGGGTTTGTGAGATGATGATGATGATGATGATTTTCGTGCTGGCGATCCCCAATAATGATGAAAAATCCGTTGGGTTACCTTTTTTAGCCTTTTAGCATACCCTGGTTTCACTGACGGGCTGACATCTTTATTGAGTAATGCCGCTGCTGAAATTTGATGGGCGAAGCTCTATGTGAGAACCGCAGTTTGTTTCATTGGTTACGAAAGATTACTCAGAATTCCCGCGTTTTTCTAGAAGGTCAGTCCGCTGTGGTGTATTAACTAGACACAACCACCGAGAATCTGCTAATATGCAAAATGTTGTGACAAATTCCCAGGTTGCTCGTTGTGCTACTTTAAGTATGACTATGTGTTACTTTTCTATATTCATGCGAGTATCACTTTATTATTATTATATTATTAGTATAAGGTGTATTACCTTATTATTTCGGGAGATATTAGTTAAGCGCCCCTCACAAATTTGCCATAAAGGGTCTTACTAATTTCGCCAAGCTACTTATGTTCTGTATACGAACATAGAAGAGTGAATTGTTGACATCCGACTCACAGGTGCCGGTCACTGACGGTCAAAACATTGGAAGCCTATGTGTATTGTTGGTCGACCCCAAGCTGTTTACACGTATTCGGATAGGGTGCAGTATACGAGCCCATGCTTCAATGTAGGTCTAAGGGAATACGAGTAGCGCACGAACTTACAGAACTCTACAACAGACAGTTACTCGGACCAAGAATGATGACTTGATTGTTAGAATTTACTTGTTTTCCTTTAACTTATCTGTGACTCTGGTGAATTTGTTTACAGTTAGGCATAATATCCCACTTCTCTCAGTATCCTCCCGTACAGCTGTACACTCGGCAACCCAGAAGTGTAGTGGTAAGGTAGTAATAAACAATCTGGTGCATTCCGTTGGACATTTATTCAGGGGTATTCTCATCCTTATGATGACGGCACGTGCCTGGCGGGTACCAACCAGAAAATATAGCAAAAGTATCCCGGTTTACGGTGTTTATGTCGTTTGTGTTTTGCTTGTCGGGAATTGAGTACGACGGTGACCCAGAAGGACGATCCTACAAAGTCACGTGTACCTGCATATCACGCAAATCCATATGGCAATGATTGCATCGATCAGGCTAACGCACAGAACGCTCTCTGGTACTAGGTCCTTCTATGATCTCCAGTGGAAATAACAGTTCTTCCTACTTTTATAAAGACGACCTAATGTGTGAAGTTTCCGTTTTCCAGATTTCGAACTTCGTTCATCCGCTGACAGAAGACAAGTTGCTTTGTGGATGGGAGTAGAGTCCCTCAGTCTCGAATGGTCTAATCAGTGGAGCTGGGTTTGCAACTTGCTGACATCCATCCCACTAGAGATTTCTTTTAGAAGAACGTACTCAAAATGTGATCTGTCCATTTGATCCAAAGACTCCTGCGCTCATCCTATAAATGAACTGCATCATGTGCGCGAGACTATTGTCTGTGTACAACAGTTGGGGCGGTAGTTGGCAGGCAGACCGCACAGATTTGTTGTATTTCTTCGGTATTTTTATGGAATCGGGACCATGGTTGCTTTTTGTTAAAAAGCGACTCCGAACGTACGAGCGGTGGCCGTTATGCCTTGTGGGAAGCACGCAATGTGCTTTGCATACACTTGTCGGTATTGCATACAGATGGTCACCTTTTCGTTTCAATCCATCAGCAGCCATGACCGCGCAGTTACGGAGAATCCCGCATTCCAGTTCACTGTAAGCAGATGAGACCAAGCCGGGCTGCATCAACTGATGGTGTCGTGATGACTCGATTCATTTGAGCAACCATGTCGACAAGAGATCTGCGGCCCACGCAAGCAACCACAGCAAAATGACATTCGAATTGTACAACGCCTGGTCACCGACACAAAAAAATACCATCGCAACATTAGAACCTTAGAAGTTATCTGTTAGCTTTGCCAAAGGTCAATGCGTTAAGCATTGAAGCGTTGGCTACTTTCGAATTCAGGGTGGTGTGCTGTCACAGGTGACATTAGTCGATCAT
Organism: Opisthorchis felineus; assembly: GCA_004794785.1. NCBI lineage: Eukaryota > Metazoa > Platyhelminthes > Trematoda > Opisthorchiida > Opisthorchiidae > Opisthorchis > Opisthorchis felineus. The sequence goes on along the minus strand of SJOL01006398.1, from coordinate 413,941 downwards.
GATGGGTCGTATTTTTCGCGGCTCAGTACCAAAGCTACGCGATCAAGCAAATCCGCATGAGATTCTTCTAGAGTTTAACGGGAAAAATGATCAATTTTCCTATGGATATGTATTATTTTTAACGATGCTCTCACTTTTTACCAAAATTGACGACATTACCGTTCCAGTCACAATTCTCCTCTCTTAGGAGCTATCTTCTACTTTTCTTCTTTACGATCCTCCAAGTATTTAATCCTTTTCTGTTCGCTTCCTCCTTATCTCACTGTCATTCAAAAGTGTCCAGATTAGTTACAAACACACGACTTTTCACTTGTCCACTATTCCACGGGGAGTTGTTCATAGCAGCTGACCAATAATTTGTTGCACAGCAGGCCTGGCTGTTAGATCAAAAAACTGATTGTAGTTGGCGAAATTCTGCAGAGCCGGCACAGTACTGTTATCCCAGAACTTCGATGTTGACATGCAAACGAACTTCATGGTAGAGTGCACCTTAGTTGACAGTTGATCTATCGGTGCACCATTCCAGCAGAAGTATTCAGATCGTCTTTGTCTGCTTACAGTGATAGCAGGTAGTAGGTACGCTTTTACAAGAAAAAACGCGCTTGATTCCAGTCGCATGTCTGTTTTGTCCTTGTGGGTGGTCAGTCACACGTGTAATCTCGCAGACAGTAGTCAGTTCAACTGAACCTACTGCGAACACTCCAAATGCGGAGAGTGAGGTGTAGTCAAGCTTCTCATATAGGGCTTGTTTTGCCGCCTTAAATCAGCTGAAGCTCCACATAGTCTATTAAGTAGTTCTTCCAGTAGACCGATAGTACGGCACACGCATATTTTTTTAAGATGCCTTCCCGCATTTGGAACCAACGTAGTCCAGTACCAGACGGTAGAAACAAAAAGCCGGAAATATGTATTCATGAATATTCGGTTTTAGCAGACCTAATGCTGTACTAAAAAGACTGTTACCTGGGTCCACGACAAACTGGGAATGTACTACAAACAGGCTTTCCGCCCATCAAGACCCATTAGCCGTGAACACAAGTGACGCCATTAGGCAGTGGTCCAACCTCAGACAAGCGAATATGTTTATTCTTGGTCGATGTGATACATGTGCTCGGCACCTCAAACGACGACCAACAAACCGTCCCCTTCGCGAAGAATCAAGAGAGCGAAGAAGGCGAGAATGTCGTCACTACAACTACTCCTCACAGGACTGGATGCATTAGTATGCCTGGCCCGGGTGCAAACTGAGCAAATGTAATCAGCCTCCCGTAGCTCTACTCCAAAAGATGTGGGAGTAGCTTTTGCTTCTGAGGAAGTTGTTGTTTCGTATTCAGCAAAAATTAAGTCCTATATTGTCTTTAGCGGTCTCAGACACCTCAAGGTTTCCACTGTTACTGCCAACAAAACGCGTTTTTTATAGGCCGAAGCCGTCGCGCCTGTGGTCGCCTTAGGTACAAACATGGGAATATAGCTTTTCCATGAGTTTTTATTCAATCATGAGCAGCAATAGAGTGAGCAGCGGTTTTGCTTGTACTGCGGAATTTTACAACTGCGTGCTTTTAGAGTATGGAGAACGGGGCAACTGATTGTTGATGATTAAAAATCCCGAACCCCAATCTAATAAGCTGCGGTTACCTCCTAGTACCCGTTTGACCTCCAGCGGAATAACGTAGTCAATACGGCTGGCTAAAACATCGTCGAGGGTTTGACAGGCACAGACGTTATAGCAATATCGTCACCCTGAGTTCAGCGGAACCATTTTCGAAACACTTGTACCCCTTCAGTATTGTGAACAACACACCGAACATTCAAACTGCTAGACGCAAGAATTTCACAGTGAACAACAACAACAACAAGAAAACGAAATTCCTTCAGTCCATACATAGAGAACTAGTCGCGGGCTTACAGACCGGTTGGTCAATAGCAGAAACAGCATGTATGTCACGTACAACATAACCTAAGGATTGCGTGAAAATTGTATTGCGATTCTTGAATTGAGTAATTGCGGCCTCAGTCAATTTCAGAACATCAAAATATGAGAGCTGAAAAATATTTTAAACGCTGGTGACCTGTGAGCAAGCAATGGCTGTAGTGGCTTAGTATACGACAAGGTTCCAAAACTGGATCTGTTATTATCCTTTTGATCAAACCCACGTTGCTGATGTCACCTCGATTGATGAGGATCAATCCCATTACCAAGCTTAGCGAACAGATCAACATTTAAAGAGCCACCTATATTTCACAACGTCGCCGGGGTCACCTCAGTCTATGCATTCACTTTTCGATCAGACAATCGTAAAAGATAGATTAAGCTCGATGCAGTTTAGTGTCGTGTCAAAACCGGATTTGCATGCAAATAGGAGTAGTTGTCCTAACAGATGACCTGTAACTCTTAGGTGCAGGTAGCTGAATAGGTTATTTCCAACATACCATCACATTTAAGTTTTCGTTTTACTACATCCTTTCGTCTAGTATATAGTTTGGGTAGCCATTTCGTTCGAAAGCTTTTGCCAACGTTCCCAGCTCATTCCTCAATTGCATCAAAATACGCTCGATAATGAGGAGTCTCTGTAATCTCCATGTCACACAGGTCAGTCTAACTTACAGGCGAGTTGTACACAAATAAGTAGGAGGACATCAGTTTCCACAGGTAGCATTAAGATTCGGATGAATGGTATTGAAGCGATAATCATGCTTTATGGCTTGCGCCTTGTCCTTCGAGATGATCAGCCTACCGTCGACATTGCCTCCGTAATATACTGGTTCTCGTACAAGGCGAATCGACTATCTCTCTGTCATAAAAATATGCATTTGCTATAAACGGACCCGGCGAGCTGTCCATCCCCCTCATTTTATTTTTGGAATGAATCCTGAAATTTGAAACCTCGGTGCCTAGCAGGAGCGAATTCTGAAATGGCAAGTCACAAAAGCTTTGAGGTAGCCTGTTCACACGAAAACCCGACAGTTTAATGCAGGGTGCGTCTGTCAACAGTAAGATACTTCTATTGAACACGTCTATCTGTATCTGGTATTTGTCATTTCAAAATAATCATGATAGTCATCCGGCTCTTCGATGGCGTTTTGGAATTTTTCCTAATGATTGGGAGCAAGATATCACTAACAATTTTGCCAGTTTGTTTTGTGAAAGGACGACAGAGTGAAGGTCAGTCAAAGAGTTACCTCAGATTTTTGAGCAATCAAACGGCTTTAGTTACTTGTGAGTTCGTCCCGTCAGTGCATCTTTTAGGGGGCCATATTGCCTCCAGCGAACACGAACCACAACCAGCTGTGTTACGTCAGGCCAAGACTTTGGCATGTATGATGGAGAAATTATGAAACATAGTCCGGACGTTCCAGGACTGTTATTTTATTCTATCCATCCTACTTTAAGATTCATTTATGGTGTTCAGCAGACCATATCAATTTGAGATATAATATTAATGTAAGCAAGAACGGCGTAGACACGCTTAGACAGGAAACAGCTCTGCGGGGTAAATTGGTCACTGATTAGTAGTCCATAAGCATAAAATTTCCGACGTCCGTTGAACCAGGCGAGATGTTGTATAAAGACAATTTCCAACGTAAAGTGGAAACGGTGTTAGACAAGAATGGCAGATTATTAATATCTGATAAACCAGAAGGAGCAACTGTTCAGCCATGATTGAAATAGTACTCATTAGCGATATTGAAAGCTTTTAAAAGGAATCCAGTGACAGAACTCTTAGCATACAAAAAGTCTACTTCTCTACCTAGTAAGAACACACGACCGAGGTGGTGCCTATCTGCCTGAATGTTTATGCCAGGTGACGCATGCTTTGTCTCGTTGGCTACCTTGTCTAGCCCTGCAGTTTCTTTTCGCTTAAACATTTGTTTGCTCGAAATAAATCTATAGACGACCACCCGCAGAGTGCATGTCACTAGTTTTAAGTGTATGGGAATACAGAAACAGCAAAAGACTATCGGTAGTGGTAGTTTTGTAAAGATGGCACTCACCGTAAACAACATTGCCTGTGTCAGACCTGAGAACTTTAGGAGTATTTGCCATTGGTCTTCATTAACATGGCACATAAAGAGTCCAACGCCAGCATTTTCCAGTCTGGACTTACCAACCAACTGTATCCAAGAAATCAACCCACTTAAAACTTATATCTAGATAGCTGCTTGCATAGTTAAAATACTGAGGACATTGGACAGAAGTATTTCCAGCAGTAAAGAAAGTCGGAATAAACGAGATGTTACAAATGTTTTTGCAGCATCTGTCTCCCAAACTGCCTCAGCCAATATATTTTCATACAGCTATCTGCCGTGCGAAAGCCATTTTAAGTAACTCTTTCCTTCCATCTCTACAAAGACTGGACTTCTCCGTAGTCTCACTGGTTCCACTCAACGGCCGTGTCACAGATAAGAGCGGTCCTCTTTACCGAAAGATGTGTACTTTGCAAGAGAAGTCACTGCGCAATCGCGTTATTCAACTCAGTAGCCCTACAGTATTGAGCTAGCGTTTTGGTAACTCACAAGAAAAGCTGTGAATTTCACATCACTCAAAATGTATCTATAAACAGGGCAAGTCGTAGCGTATTCATATTTGATAACGACAGATGTGAAACGCAGTCAATCCACCACCCGGCCTCCATAAGTGGAACTTTCCTGGAGGGTCACAGAATTTATTGCCTCTTGTTTAATTTTAACAGCACTCGACAGCCGACAGCGCCTGTTTACCCACATAAGCCAAAAAGGCGACTGTATGTTGAACAGATCAGGCAAAAAATAGAAGCCACATACTTGTCAGTCCCGTCAAACGGACCAACTCATAGAAGAAATTCCATTAAAGAAAATTGTGTGTACATGCGCGTTCGGAAGTTAGGGTATTAGGGACTTAGCATTATCGAATATGAGCTTCGATATCTGAACTTATTTGTTGGGCCATTTTTCAGAACTAATCCCACTTTTCCTTAAGTGACTGCAACAAATCCACCCACCTCGTGCTTCCTGAACAGACTACCAAATACAGCATTCTTTCCGGTAGCATTTTCTCTGCCTTATTTGCGGACAAGCCTCCGGGCTCATTTGTCAAACATCATTAGGTGCATGCGACAACTCGTATGTTCGTAGTGTAGCAGTTCATGCAACCAATCCTCCACTGTTTGAGCTGAGTGGAATGAGGTAGTAATACAGTGTCCAGTGTGAACGAAGAGGAACGGTCGATGGAAGAACTGGATTTGTGTTCAGCACACAACTTAAACTCAAATAATTATCCGATTTGTTTTTGGTGGATTACACGTGCAATTGGCATAAAATTCTACCTACACGCATTCTCTGTAACTTGCTGCTGAGTGGCAGTTAACTCTACCTGAATTTGAATAGTATTCTACCTCAAACGGCTCCTTTTCAAAATTGCCTCTCGTATGGTCATCGAAAATGCATTTTTCGTGATATAAAATGGAGCTTATTGAGAGAAGTATGCTGTCAGAAGTGAGAAAATCCGGTCTAGACACTCTAAATGCACCACGTTTCCACATTGCTGCAATCTACCTACGCAGTGTTGCGTAATAAGTCTTGATTTGTGTAAATCAGACTCACCAAATGGTGGATCAACGTTAGTAAGGTAATACCAGAGAGAACTTTGACAGCTATTGTGATTTGGCTGAGGCCACGTTTTCGCACAATGTCCTTTGAAATATGGAAATCACCAGTGGGGCGCTCCATTCTGTTTGAAACTTTCCTCGTTCCAGATAGCTTGGAGTATGGTCGTTAGTTTAACTACAATGGATTCTCCATCTTCACTGAAGATTGCAGTTTGTAGGCCGTCGGGACCAGGCGCTTTGTTACGCTGAAGCAACGAAATTACATACCAGACTTCCATCGTCGACTGATACCCACGTTATACTCGGGTTCATTTCATCTTTCTGGAAAGTGAGTTAAGGCAGACTAGCTAAACTGTTCTTCCAAGTGTTCAGCCCATCGTCCAAGATGACGTCTCTGAAAGGTTCTATCCTTTTTGGATGTCGTTTTACTGACCTATGCCTTCTCTGAACTAGTTGATCGAATTATCTAGAACAGGGTGCAGTTGTTTCACATTTCAAGAGCCTTCTCCATTTCCCGGTATTTTGCGGTCCACCAGTGCTCACTGTTAATCTTTATGCTCTCCATTATTCGGCGTCTGATGGGTCTGCGTGCTCCATCAGAGTCGTTTTTTCTGGTATATTTTTCGTGGCTTCAATTAGAGTTTCTGACTGTGACGAGGTCCATTGTTCATTGGGGTGTGCGAGCAACCTCAGGAAGACAGTTCTAAGAGCTGTGAGCACGGTGTCTTCCACCTTACTCCAATAGTCGTCCAAAACGTCACTATTCCCTTCGACTTCTGGGAACTTCCTAATCAACTTTACCCGATAATGTTGAGCTACAAAGCCACTTTTCAGGTGGTGAATCGAACACTTTTGCAACAACTCAATTTTTATAATGGAAAAACGAACAGATACGCGTGGTCGCACAATTCCGTCATCGGGGTCAAGTGGTGTACTCCAAAATGAACGACAATTTTGTATCGAAGCCCCCCACCAATAGCTGATCGCTACATGATAGAAATGAGTTCACGGCTGATTCGCAGTGGTTGGCCTCCTAGTCACAAAGTCCGGCTGATTACTCTGAAGGATTGGGTGGACTGCCCACTTTGGCCTTCTTGGTATTAATGAACCTAAGGTAACTGAGTTTCAGGTAGTATCGCTCCCAGGGTCATCGCGGAACCGGCCAGTACGACCAGATGAAGCGTTAGATCTGGGTGCTCCATATATTGAGTTTTTCGTGTATTCTTCAAGTAGGCTGACGAAATTCCTCAAATCATCTGACAGAAATACTAGCGGCCTGATGAAAATGTAATGGCTACTCAATCAAAACCGGCACCTAAACTAAGAAGAAATTCAAGGCTTTGTCCGATATTCTTAGCTCCAAAGTTTTTTTTAAAATTCCATTTAGTTTTCATATTCTTCTAAAGCAGCAGGATCACCGAGAATTCATGATGGCTGTAGAGGGAATCATCTAAAAAAACGCATAAGCTTATTCAGAGAGCGTTTACAATGTATCAGTTCAACAAGAATTCATGCCCTTCAACATTATAAGCACCTAAGCATCTAACATTTTAGATGTTGATACTCACATTTTCCATTTAAATTTACTGTCTATTCGTACACATTTGTGGGAAATTAACATCCCTGTAACTGTGGGTGTAATGGTGTATATTCTTACTGGTGTTATTTTGACCAGCACATTCAGAGTAAAGACTCAACTAGCCGTTAGATTTTAATGGGTTCTACTGCCTGAACAAAAACAATGATTGATGTTTCAAGCAGGTCTTCACAAAAGAATTGTTTGCTTTCGCACTAACGTTAGTATCCACAAACAATAACTGTCTAGTTGCCACAAAACCTTTTAAATACTGCAAGAAAATGTATTTTGTGACAGAAGAGCGCCGTGAATGAACTTTAGTGCAGCAGTGCTTTCCTAGATAAAGGCAACAATTTCAAAATCGAGATGGAAATTCTTGTTATTTTGTCGGATTAATTATTTACTTGATTGAGTAAATTATCCTGGAAAAGTGGGGTACTTGCTGATGTGACTGGTAATATTTTTTATATTATATATATTATATTATTTTATATGTATATATATATATATTATTTTTATAGAAAATGTAGACCACGTAATATTAGCAACTTGGAAACTTGGTGTGAGAGTCCGTATCAACCTGAAAAATAAATACTTTGCAGCATTCAGCTAGACGATGTCACATGGAAGCCTCAGAACCGAGTTGTTCAAAAGTGAGGGGCAGTTTTAACGCAAATTCGGTGCAGGATTGCTTGTATTCCAGTTCTCTGAAACCCTTCGAAATTGGATCTCGATCGTTGCAAGTATATCGACGCAGGTGGATTATCATCGAGCTTCTTTCACGTCGTCTTGCTAGGTTGTACCGTAAATTAATGCACGGTGTTTTCGAAGCGTTGTTTCCAATTTTCAGAGGACTTCAACAAGCTTTACTGCAGAAATCACAGCAGTAGCTGTGCATACGTAGGTATTCATCTATGCACTGCCTGGTTACGCTCAGACGGAGCGACCCCTGTGATTGAAAGCTGACAGGCAAACAGGGGATAATTAAACTGCTACCAGAAAAACGTGTGGATATGTGCACAAAAGCGTCGAATACGACCTGCATCTTTCAGTATAGGTGTGAAGATTTGTGGCTGAGAATGACAAATGTGTGTTGGCTAGGAAAAGTTCCACTGCAGTGTGTTTGCTGCTTTTTTAAAACCAATAGACGGAGATTTCGGACAATCTTATTGGAATAAAATCCAAGCGTTTCGATATGACTCATATCGTCTCATGTAGAGAAAGCACCGCGGTGGGCTGAAAAGACAGATGAATGTCTACCACGAATTTTGGCAGCTAGTGAAATTAAAGCCTGAGAACTATGACGCCACCTCGCATCAGTTTAATTTATCCGACGGAATAGCAAATATTCATGCTTGACAGCAAACTGCTCGTTAGACGCGAATTTTTGTGTTGGTTACTATTTTCGGGCTTCTGAGCACAGGAGTGCGTGCTTGCTAGCCGATCTCAATTTAACTACAGTCTTCTCTCTAAGAACGCTTAGGCTGACTACACATCAAAGTTCCCTTGTTAGAGTCTATCAACATTTCCTATTTTGGGCCCATTCGGGATCCGCTCTCTTACTTTCAGAGTGAATATTTTGTATGGGGTAACCTGCTAAAAGTCCAAGAGCACAATCACCACAGATGAAGCTCTTACGTGGTGTTGAAACTGATCATACAATTTGTGGTTCAATCAGGTTCATCGAAAAAGCCAAACCGATGAAAGTGGTGCTAAAATAAGCAAACTGACGTGCTGAAAAACATATTTCCATTTGAACTGATAACTTTTTCTCGCACAGGTGCTTTCAAATCAACCATTCCTATCCGGTTAATCTTCACAGATAAAAACTGGACCAAAATAGCATATCGCAAGTCATGCACAGGTGTGCGTAGTAACAGAGTTGAAGGCATTGTTACTGATATTTGGTCAGGTGTGTATAACAAAACAAATCCGAACGGTTCCACATTGTTTGTGGAACATACTGTTTGTGGAGGGTAGCCGGAAGTAACGACTGCATGTTCGTTAATGCAACTATCCTGCTTGGCAGCGAGGTTAAACGGCGTGCTCCATTTACTTAGCCCGTTGCAGTTTTTGCTTGTATACTCAGCACACGGTGCTTTTTTCCCTGCACTGATCTATGTTGTTTTATATCCATCATTCGGCTTGTAGTTTTGGTTTGTTGGGCTACCTGGCTGACTTTGCAAGTTTATCCATTTTGACTGCCACTACCTTTGAATTGCCTGGCCTGACTTCGTAAAGTGATAGTATACATTCTTTTGTTTCGTATTTTACCCAATTACTATCGTTTTTAATCATTCCTAGGATGATCCAAACTCTTTGAAGACTCGTCTAGGTTGCCATACGTCTAACCTCACCAGTCAGACAGATTACGTGACAGTTTATGCTCTGGATTTATTTTTATAGACATTACGATCGACTTCCAGACCGTTATTTGGTCATTTATTTTTTACAATCCGTCGAGGAGCAATATCCGGCTCCCACTAATTGAGAGCTGCCAAAAATAATCGGACGGTATACCGCACGAAAGTGAATTCAACCATGGATGGCAGTATAGTCCGCTCCGGTGCTTATCTTAGCCAGGAAAAATAGCATTTTGGTTAAAATAAGAAACCGTAGAAGGTACTATGCATACTTTTCAATCGATGGACGTGGCGGGATTAACATTGGTGGTTCTCTTCTGTTGACTCTGTATTTGCAGAATTGCTCTTACCTGAGATTGTTCGCATCTCTGCTAGATATCGTCTATTTGCGAGCTAATTTTATCCACCTTGGGAGTGCCAATTTTACTCAAACCAAACGCATCTGTATGAGGGGTACAACGCACACTGATGTTCTTTATTCTGGTGGAAAGGCAAACTGGTACTATATTCTAAAAGCAATACGTAGGTGAAAATCTCCTGACCGCTAACACCGGGTAGTATAGAACTATTGTCCTTGTCTGACTCCTGTTCAGTTAAACTTTTCCTTTTCCATTGAGTGGAACTGAGAAAGACAGTCACTTAGGTATACTTTGTCAAAATCTCGGATAGAGCGGTTTTTGCATCTTGACCGAACTGTACCTCTAGTTGATTAGGTCACTCCGACGGCCAATAATTTCACATGAGTACACACACAATATGTACTCCAAACCGGTTACTGACGAGCCTGCAGCTTATCGGGGAACTGTCCTTACGAATGGATACCAAGAAATGTTTGTCAAGGTGTAAAGCGGGCCCAAAACTGATGTACTCTCAACCAATACAGTAGAACAAAGGGCTGTTTCGTACCGTACAACCCAAAGGTGATCACAGCATAAACTAGCCCAGTCAAAATAGGGAACAGCACGTAATCGTGTCTACCGGACAGTGTCAGTGGGCCTAGTGCACTAAATAATCTTTCCCGTTCCATCTCCTAGTGTACTTGCCGCTGCAGCATGACCGAACTGACCCTTTAAGGATGCGCAGCGGAAAATATCCTTAAGCATGTGCTTCGCAGGTCGGTACCAGCCAACATTACACCAGACTTATGAACCCTGGACCCAACATCGTCAACTGTGAGACATCTCTCGGGCATGGAACATGGCATCAACCTCAATAATTCGCACACCATATTATTACCAAACCAAAACCTTCATTTGCTTTTTTTCTATGAATAAATGTTGGTAAAACTTTGTGCACACATTGTATAGATGTAATACACTACTCATATAATTGCTGGAAGCTCTTCGACAGCCCACGGCCGGTTTCACCATTCTTGGGCTCATCAAGTAGGTGCAGTGTCCGAGATTCATCAACCTTATGTTCTACTTGAAACAAAATTGGATAGATTTCAACAAATACACTCGTTCGCATACCACTTTGGTTTTGCCTGAGAACATCATAAAAGAGGGATTCAGCTGAGTTCTGGATAAGCCTCCCATCAAAACCAGATTGGTATGCAAATGAATGTATTCCGCTATGTGCACACATGTGTTATGTGCACCGAAACTTCCGAAAAAGACTGAATCTAACCCGGTGCTAACCTTCCAGACTCACCCCGAATGTCACAATTGGATGTTTGACATGTGTCACTCCTGTGTTTTGACCGCTTGTTTTGTACTTAATGGTGACAAAATTAAACAAAATAATCGCACCGTGAGATTAACATTACCTCGTTTTTTAAAATCAAATGTTTTATCTTTGTTAGTAATCCCCAGCGGCGTACATCCAGCAGATCTTTAGAAGAATTGTCCCTCTGGTTTGTAGGCGAGCAATACGTCGCCCAACCACTCGTGTCTGATGAGCAGCTCACCAGACATTCTTGACGCGCCCAGTTCACACCATGAAAATCCGGTGAAAACTGGCTCTTACATTGACGGCTTCGCAGATAAGAAATTCGTGCACCCTGTGAGCTTTTCCTCTGTTTGACTTCAACTCACTATAGTGAGCAGATTCATAAGCTTGTATTCTGATTTCTTCGTGCAAGTAACTCCATGGTGCACGACTGACGAGTGCACCGAAACTATTTCATACTTGTTGAGCGTCGTCAGCAGCGCATATTCAACAAATTCCTAGAAGGATTTGTTTTGGTATACACCGAACAGCAAGGATTACCTAGCAAAGTAAAAAGTGCTTAGTAATTGCTTAAAAATCGGACATTCTGGTAACTCTCCCATATACACAGAGTCATATGGCTTTCAGCATCTTGTTTCCTTTCTTCGCCTTGTTTTCTTCTTTTCCTTTGGTAAGGATTGTGACGGAGTATAAAGAGGTGTCTCAGCGGAACATTGAAAGCAGTGCGTCGAGGTGCATTTTGTACACCAACGAAGATTCGTGATTTTAAATTTCGACATTTCAACTGAAAGAACGACAATATACTCCACCGTGAATGAGGTTTACCAAAAAATTAAGGGACGTAGATCTGACTTCTAGAAGAGAAGCACCATCCGAAAGGTGAAATTTAAACGTGCTTACTCACCTTAGATATGTGCGCAGGAAAAGGATGCGCCGCAAAAACAACCTACAAAACTTGCTAACTATGAAGAAGCCATTAAAACCTCACTCTATTTTTCTTGCTTCCCCTGTAAGACACCGAAACGAAACGAGGAGCTGAGAGTATGAAAGGTCCACTATTTGTGCTTCTCCCTGGAAAAGTTGAGGATGAAAAGAACGTCCGTTGCTCCGTTTTACGTAACAGTGCTCATAGCATGCTTCGAAGTTGGTAAATTGATGTAAACAGAAAGATAAAAAGCATTACTAATATTGCTTCGCACTGAGTGAAGATTAGATTTCCAATGTCCGCTTTATACATATACCTGCGAGCTGTACATCCGTTATCCCGCCTATTCACCAAAATCTAATCTGGTTGTTTGAGTGTAGGCTTTGAGAACCATTGCATAGCTGTGTTTTCAACCACATATAAACAATGGTTTGTTAAGATTTGATGTATGGTTTGGTTGCGTTCCGTGCCTCCAGAAAAAAACATGATACCTCACCCAAACTTTGTATGAAAATAATGATCATAGATATAAAAAAGAAATAGAAAACAATTGGATTGCGTAAAATTTGACAAAACTTTCCCCTTAAACGACAGTTAAGATTGACAACGTCCATAGCGGAGTAAGGGGAGAGATTGGCGCAGCCCTTGCTTCTTGTCTTCAGGAATAGCTAATAGAAGAAGAACATCATGACAGCGCAAACGACAAATCCTTCGGTTTTATGAAAAACTTTGAACTGCCGTTAGAGTGTACCGTTGAGTTAAGGTGAGAGTTAGAGCGTTTGTGATGGCAGTGAAACGCAAGAAATTATTGAATATTTATGACGTTCTAGTAAATGTAAATTAAATGAACTCCTTAATGCGGTAGATATTCTCAGTTTTTTTGTACTTAAGAAAAATTGCAGATATGTTCGCGCTTTGTCACCCCGATTTCGACTTTGATTGTAAGATATATACGTGCATTCACTTTGCAGTGACTGAGGCCATTGCTGCCCGAAAATTGTATGATGAAAGCCAAAGACATTTGAAAATATGTGGGCCGATTCCAGCAAATGCCTTGGTCGTCTAAAACGTCCTGTTGGCGACAGTTATCATTGGTAGCTGTGATGCGTTTTTTATTGTTAATCCATTCGCCTAGCTTGACGATTATCCTGCAAGCGTTTCACCACCAAACGAGTAGAAATAATAGATGCGCAGTGACCTATTCTCGTTCGTTGATGAGGCGTTCTAGTGCTAATTGCCAATCTCGTTTAAAACGTCAACAGCCGCTTGAATAGTGGTCAGTTTTCTTTGCTAGTAAACATAAAACGTGTGTTTGTCCGATTACCACTGTTCATTGGTTTATGTAGAGTTTCGGTGCTGCAGCAATATACAAGCATGGAGTCAAACATTGTGTGCCAGCTTCCCGCGCAACATATATGAGGTATGGTTGATTCACGGTGCATCTGTACCCAGTAAGTCAATCGTATTCATGAGATTGTCTACTTATGATGTTCCTTGCTAAGACTGCTAATGGTCAACTTCACTGTTCGACAGCATAACCGACTGGAGAAGTGGAAATGAACCATTAAACCAAAGTTAAATATATGTTCCAGAAAACGGTTTCCGTGATGATCTCAACTGTTACACTGTTGTCTGACGTCCTGTTTGATTACAAGATTCGAAGCCCATGATCACGTAAAGTTTATCCATATACCAGAAAGTCAACTGGCCAACCAGCGTCGTTATGGGAACCCTTGTTGCTTAGGGTTTGGCGTGTTCCACTAATATGAGCTGAAAAGTTCACGCAAACCTGAATGAGCGATCAGCTCCTTTAGATTAAATGCAGGTTGAACTGCTAGCTAACCGTTACAGCAAGAACTTTAATGATGTACTATGATACAAAACGATACGAGGCTGATATTAACTTCGAGACTTACGTGTCGAATGGAACAAAATCATGGCGATATCCCACAAACGGTAATTACCATCAGACACTTTTTGTACAGTGTTGTATGTGGACGACCCGCTTAAACCCGAAAATATACGAGTGAAAGTCCAATAGATGGGGTTGGGCATGCCCAATTTGCCAAACACGACAAGGAAAACAAAACAAATTAGGTATACTGTTTATTCACTGGATCGCAGCCTGGGCGGAATCGGAATCCTAACAATGACAGATAAAGGTTATAACTTCTGGCACGATCAGTATAAAATGTGGTTCCAAAGTACGTGCAGAGTTTATACGGATAACATAACGTCTATCAGGGGCCGTGTTCAGTTTTTCATTGTCACTTTCTTCATTCGTAAAACAATAACCCGTTTTTCTTCACAATATTGGATGTCTTTGGAATCGTCGCTCATGAAGACAGACGAGAGTGTTTAGGACAGTTTATATGCAAAAAGCTTACAAACTTATTGATTCTGACTACCGGCAGATAACATCTATTGAAAATTATAGACTAATTATCATTTATTATTCAAGTATTCTTGAGACTGCTTGATGTGTTGCAGCGTTCCAGAAGGAAGTTGGACACAAGTAAATAAAAACTGAGCACATCAACTGATTTCATTGGGCATAAGTTCATCCGTTTGATTGCATAGAACGTGGTCAATATATACTTTCTAAATCTTCAGATTATTACTATATTAACCAGTGAACCAGTGGATTGAGAATAACGATGTACGAAGAAATAAGTCCGGTCCATATAGCTGGAAAGAAGAGAGCAGTATTCCATGAAAATCACAACCAGTCCTGCAATAGCATGTGCTAAAAATTTATTCACTTTTTATTTTCCATTTTATTCAGCAAAAGCCAAGTGCGAGTTTTATTAAAAGCATCCAAGCTACTTCATTGGACTCACAGGCCCAGGAACGCCTCCACATAAACAAGCCTGTAGTATGGCAACACCTGAGTATACTTTTTACCGTTAAATAAAACCACTGCAGTCTTTATCCTCTAATTCACTTAGCGCTTAAACCTGATATAAAATTGAATTCACCCCCTCTCTGGGATGCCCACTCTTGGGAGGTGAAATAAGGCCAGTTGCTATTGCCTTTGCGTACTCAGCGCGTATCGTTGAACAGCATGTTAAGCATTTTTTACGGTTCCCAAATAGAGAAATACGGTAAAATCCATCAAAGCGATGTGATCAGATGGACTCAATAATACTACGAAAATTAACAGATATGTGTAAAAATACTGAAGCATTTTTTACAAACAGTCCAGCCCCTGACCATATTTGCATTTTGAATGTTGTATTTTAACGCGGATTAATGGGAGGAATAAGCCATGTTTAATGGATAGGTTTTGAGCAGCTATTTATGTGGTTTTGGTGAACATGACGTATCACTAAACCCATCCGCCTTGGAACCCAATTACTTAAGGAAGTTTATCAAAAGTAGTGGTAGACAGGAATAAGTTGGTACAGTGGTTCCTATCATGTGAGAACTCCTCTGCCTCCAAAATCCAGGAAAGGAATCAGGAATTTCCATTTGAGCTTTCATAGACCTGGAAAAGATAGGGCCCTATGAAGAGGGCTCATGGTTAAAAGGGACATAGCTTAGAAGCTGAGAGAAAACAAATGCAAATTAGATAAATGGAAACTCTTACAATCTTCAAAATAACTTTTAACAAGATTTTGCTATCATGGGACTCTGCCAACGTCATCTTAAACAGGATCTCGAGCGGTCTTGCTAACCCGATCGGTCTTAATGGACGAGGATAGTAGACCTTGTATATAGCTTTATTCGTTGGGAAGTTGACCACGGACATGGCCGAATATGCTGTCTTTTTTGGTTCTTTTAAACAAACTATTTGTTGTTTGATTTGTCAGTTAAAAGAACCCTTAAATGGTGGTTTATTTTTAGTACCAGCAGCATATGCGTCCATTTTAAAGCTGACATAAACGGTAGAGCACTAGTTGGAAAAATCACAAGAACATTCGAAATAGCATTCTTCACCGTCCAGTCTACTTATGGAATTTTAAGGCCATCAGCTGCTCACACGAGAGGTGAACGGAATGTCTCATCAAACGAAGTGGGTGTGAATAAATGGACTATTCTGTCCATTTGAGATCAGTTTCACCGATCAGAAAATGCGACAGCATTATAGACAGACGACGAAACATGTTTTAAAGTCTTTCAGGTCTTATGGTGGCATATCTCTGAATTTTAAGTTTCTGCTCACCTGCTAAGCCTACGATCGAAATACGGCAACAACGTCTATACCTTTCGCGCTATACAATCAGTATAGTATAATTTTATTCCGACTGTAAACTCATGTGGGTTTTACGGTGTCCCATATATATCTGAACCTAATGGATACTAGCCACCCAACATGTGTTATCCTACTCTATATTTTAAGAGTCCTCCCATGAGAAGTTTCGGATTATTTGGACAGTGTTTGTAATGTAATGCTGAAAAACCATTCTTCTTAAAAGAACCACGAAAAGTAATAAAATCTAAGGACAAAATTTGTCAGAAAGATTCTAGACAATGTCGCGAATATACATAGACCCCATTACATTCAAGTTCCCAACATACCGCATGCGTCAACAGTTCTCCGATCATGCTTCCACCAAATTCTTGTCGTCAAAATTTTAGAGTGACTGAAAATTAGTGTCCTTGAATTCAGACGTCTGTAAGACAAAGAGGCATTAAACAGGCCCTAAATGCTAATCTCCGTTCATTCACGTAGATAAAATGTATGCCTGATAGAGAAGGAAAGTTCTGCGCTTTATGAGGAGGTGTTTGTCGCTTCTTCCTAGCAATGGGTTATTGCGTGAACCAATCAGCATGGGTCCGTTAGCTTCCCCAGGCATATCTCAAATAACTTTGTGTTGTCTGGGACAGGTGCAATAATAAAAATCTGTAGGCTTTCCATAGTGATACATTATGCCACTCTCCGAATAGAATACACCCTCACCAAGGACATAGGTTTTTCGGTCCCGTGTGTGTGCTCTCTAGAGAGATAGCACCATAGATAATGCACCTGGGGAATATTAATTTAGGATACTGCAGAAGATGATTTATGTGCGGATTGATGATGCAATTCATAAAAGCGTCTTGGGTGAAAGCGGTGCTTAAATTCAATCTAACAGGAAGGAAATGGTGGTTTTTAAAGGCTCAGCAGATGTTATTCTGATGTACAAAGTTGACGCAGATGCTTGTTTAACTAATGGTCCGTCTGCAATGCACGCGAACACAAATCAGCGTAACCGTCAGATTTGATGTGATGCCGAAGATATAGTTTTGACCATTTCACAGGTGTGCACTCAAAATTAATGGATCGCATTCTTATCTACAACGCCCCCTTTTATTTGCTGAAAACGATAACACGCATCTGGATGTTTTTCTTTTCTGATTGTATTTCACATCACATTTGCTTCCTGTTTGTTAAATCTGGTCATTTCGCTCAGGCATACTAAGCAGCCAAAATCTCTTTCAACCAGCGAAATTTGCAACAAAATGAAGTTGCGAGGAAGTTCACGGTACTGGGTCCTGGAATGAATCACTGAAGAATTCGAGGGGCATAATTTGCTGTACCTGGAGAGCACTAGCTAATAAATAGACGTTGAATGGTTTATTGGTGGTGACGAAATTGCTTCAGATCACTGTGTGGACAGGCTACGATAATACACACGCTCACCATTTTCGAGTGGTGTGTGTGGATCATTTTGGAGGCTAGTGTAGATTGACAGTGACTCAAATCTCCATGTAAACATTCACAAGACTTCCATGATCACGTCAGATGTTAGCGGTTCGTGTGCTTTTTTTAAAAAGTAGTATGTGCACACTGTTCTACCTGAAGAGCGCGCACCTACCGGTCCGGTGAAAATTGCACTCCTTTAGGGGTACACTAACTGAACCTGAATTTCACAGACTACTTCAGTGTAGCTGAAATAGACAGAGTGATACGAGGGTGAATGTATTACAGAGGTGCCCTACAAACACACCGCATAAACAAAAACATCGTGAGTCCGCGTCATTGTAACCAGATGTCCTACTGAGTAAAATTGTTAAATCTAACTTTTGGCCATCTTTAACTAAAAGAAATTGTCGACGGAAGAAGCAAACGAACAATACAACTTTAAGGTATTTATTTGCATAATTCTGTTATTTCTACCGAATACTTCTCATTTATCTGAATACTTGAGTAATTGTCTAGTTCCTGGATGAGGTCTGGGTAACTCTGCTCTACCATTGGGCACCTATCGTCAGGGGGGATCCCCCAAACGTATCAAACCATACATATATA
>SJOL01006398.1:315857-393255 GCA_004794785.1 Opisthorchis felineus | reverse complement strand
TATATATATATATATATATATATATATATATATATATATATATATATATATATATATATAGTCTATTTTTCGAGACTTCTGGAACTAGATAGAAGAGAGTTTTACCGATAAATTTTCCTGCATGCACTACTCCTTAAACTGCAATTTTTCAAGCAGTATTATATAGTGCTGAGTAGAACAGTTTTTCAGGGATTCTGTAGCCAAACGGTAAGCCCAGTATGGTTAAATCAAGATAGTTCACCCTAGCACATGCGTATACAGTGAGGCAATTCATGATGCAGAATAGGATTGATCGTTCTTTGATGCATTTTGGTTTATGTAAGAGTTGTTGGTCCAATGGGCTGCAAAACGGCTTTTGTTTCCGATTGACCATCACTGTGAAACATGTCATCATTTTTGCTCTAAGATGAGAAGGATATCATTGGCACCCAGCTGAACGCTTTTTCAATAGATGTCCGGTTTTGCCTCTCTCGCAAAACTGTCAAAGCCACGATTTTGAACATGCGATGATATGCGCCAAACAGGCCTTTTCAACTTGAACGACCGGACTGGAGGCGCTATTTCTGGAACCCTTCCCTTAAAAAGCAGTCTATCTCTCCCCGAGTAAATACACTTGGGACGATTTCGAGCACTTCTTGAACGGAGTAATTCATCTACAAGTTTACCGTTTGACTAGCCATTCCCATCTAAACGGCATAAAAATGAACATCCTTGTGGAAGAATAAGTAGAGTCATTTATTTGGGGTAAGTATCGTATTCTGCTGAAATTTTGAAGAACTGACACATGGGGCCAGCACATTACTGTGAACGAACTAGTGCCTGTGCTCCGTGTTGGGACGGCTGGTAGCTCTAAAAAACTTTTGTATCCTTGTGCACCACATCATTAGCTGGAGCTTATATCGGCACCGGCCGTTTCACATGGCGCCATAGGTGGCTCCGCACAAATCCATCATGTACTGCCTACTGTGCGGGGTGTCCAGTTAATCATCCACTGTTCACGGCGATCTACCTGAAGTTCCAGTCAACTTTCTATATCTCACGGGCCTTTTAAAGGTTTCTTCTTCAATAAATCCAAAAGAGTTCTGATGTGTTCTTGCCTGCACATGCAATCCAACATTTGGCGGCGTGGCCGTTTGCAACCACTCTTTCGCAATCAAGTAGAATTCCCTCTATCTGTCGGCCGAGGGGGCCTACAGTACTTCCCGCTACACAGCAACAAAGCAATGAATAAGCTAGCGTCTTTAAAGTTTAGAGGCATCTGTGTTAGTTTGCGACGCACTGACGGGGCGTGAAGAGCTAGAAAGTTGTTCCCAGAATTTTATGATGTCGAAGGTTTAATAAGCCTGTTGACTTGTCCTCACTGCGATGCAGACCTAGCCGAACAGGCTTCCCTTCTGCTGTGTACATTTGTGAATGTAGTATGTTGTCTGTAAAAAATTCTCGCGGAATTACATCACAATAAGTTCAGTAATTGTGGTTCCTTATCATCCATAGGTCCTGCCTTTCGAAAGGCCTTGCTGTGGACTTATTGAAAGATAGCAAACCAAGCCCCTTTTATGAATTCTGGAGGCCTAAAACTGTTTAAATTGGTGTAAACTCCGCACCAAGTGGACTTCGTCTATAAGCTTTCCCTTAGAGACTCATCCTCCTTCCCGTTTATACTAATATCCATAGATGGAAATGCAGTGATGGTTACTAGCTCACAAGTGAATTCTCTCAGCAGACCAGATTAGTTAAATTGACTCATTTTCTATTCTGCTGCTACCTGGTTCTTCAAAACAGAAATAATTGTCATCCAACCGTCTGTGGTAGTAGTATACTCACACTCGTAACCATACCCATACTCATGGGTATACCAGCTAGCTGTGAACACAATGGGGAGGTCGTTACTACACTGCTGATTTATTTATAAATATATTTATCAAACTCTAACCGTACAGTAAAAGTACAGCGACGTAAATCTTCCTCAGAATCTGGTGGAAATATTGACAATCCTCCATATGGTACACTGACAAAAACAGATGTGGTAGCAAGAGAACGCATCAGCCGATCTTTTAACTTCATCCGCTGTATCGCTTCGACAAAGTAAAAAAGTACAGCTTAGACTGTGTTGACATAACCAGCGCTGTATGGATTTTATTCTACTGGTCAAACAGTGTATGCAAGAAGGTTAGCCAAACCACCACCACTGCCCAAAAAGTGCAAAGTCATGCTGCAGTACGTACAGTCTTTGAATCGCCCCTAGGAATTCAAGAAGTAACGCTGGAAGTTGGGGCAGGCTATGCGTATCAAAAAAAATAGAACTGCGTTTACCCACTTGCTCCACCTTCGGCAACAAATATGCATACCGCTGGGTTTCGAAGGGATCGCATAGCAGTCTACAGTGTTGTACGGCTGCAAGACTGGACAACTCCGGCCGGAGGATGTATGATGTCATCGTGTGTTTGAACATCGGTATCTCAGAAATATGGATGGAATTGGAAGGAAGGAAGCATCGAATTAGGAGTGGGACAATCATAAAATGGGTCTTTGTAGAAGCAGATGGTACTTCACTCGACGAATGCCTCCAGCACTGCAGGCTGGGTTGGCTTAGCCATATGTTACGCATGCCCAGTTACAGCTTCCTGAACCGACCGTTGTTTTTGGTGCCTAATTTGGAGTGGCGGAAACCTAGTAGGGGATAACATTTGACACAGCGGAAGGAAAAGAAGGGTGTTACGAAAGGTTTGGGCAGTGTTTGTGCTGTTCTCATTCCATCACAGGGTCCACATGACCATACCTGTGCTTGAAAGGAGACACTGAACGATATGGCGGCTAAGGGATGACAGTGGCGTTCATGCTGCCAGTTTCTATCCAGGTTGCTGACTGCGTGTTAGAGATGTAGGCTCCTAGGACATTAGTAAAGGGCAAGCCCTAAGCTCCACTTCCGGTCAAACTTCTCATTTGGAATCTACGGACTTACTTATTTGAAACTCTACCGTAAAATAAATCGCTATTTTTGGACGCTTTAAACAGTTTCGGTGACGTTTCTTAATCGAATACTTCTATGTAACTCATAAAATTATAGGGCTTTTCTCCGGTGCAATTTCACTCCTAGAAAGAAGTATTCTGAAGCCCTCATCAAATCAACTAGTGGTTATATCATAGTGATTTTGATTTTTTCAACGCGACTAGGTGCCTAATATTCACAATGCTTTCGTATCAGTCTATAGGCTCTGAATATCGGCAGCAATATCAGCGAATTCAAGTCGAGGACAACCAATTTAGGGTTAGCTGAATTATCTCGTCTGGGTATACAAGTACTCACATTGAGCCTTTTATTTATTTCATACAAAACCACCAGACGAAGTGCCCGATAGTTATCAAATCCCGTTTGAAGGCCGTGAAATGGTGGGAGCGGTGATCTAACCAGTCACTATCAGTTGGGTTCCTAACAAACTTCGTCGGAATCGCAATGATGTCACTGGGTGGATTGAGAATGCAAACCTTGAGTCCTGAAACGAATCAAAATACTCCTGCATAAACCATATGAAGTGCCCCAATCAGGTAGGAACTTTCAGCAAATGGCGTTACCAGAACCGACGGCTTACACTTTGCAGTTTTCATCTGTAAAAGCTCATGACTCATGACTTGTTCGGTACCCGATCTGGGGTCGTGAAAACTTAGCGAAAATTCCGACTTCTCACAAATACTCACATCTCCAATAAATTTCGGGATTATGCTAATCACCATCTTGGAGCAACTGTTCAAAGGACCTGTTCCTGTACGCCCACATTATGCAAAGGCATGTCCAGGTAGAGTAGATGCGTCATCTGGACTCCGTCCGGGTAAAACCAGTAAAAAACAAGTCTGTGTGTTGTGTTCGTTTGCTTACTAGAAGCGGACGCGAACAGTGAATTGAAAACACAAATGTTTACAGCGGCTCAGTTTATTGCTTTCCAACGTCACTCAAATTAAGGGCACTCAATGAGGCAACTGGAGTTTTGTATATAGAACTGGTCTGTTGATTCGTTTTAAACATCTACGTGATATACTTTTACTCACTTCACACTCGTCTGAACAAGCTTTCTATTGGAATACGAGTATTCTGGTTTGTTCACTCTAACCGGATCCATCACGTGACTCGAGTTTCGCTATTATCGGAACACGACACCCCAAGGTTTGAACCCGGTTGGCGAACATACAAGACACCTATGGGCGCTCCAAACAGTACGTTTGGCCTGACAGCTGGAATTACGTTCCAGTAAATATCTTTTTTTCGGTCGATCAATTGCCTTGTCAGAATTTTCGATACTTACGCGCGTCTAGTGACATCGCTTAAACCACTGTAAAAATCTACACTGTGAACTGAAAAAGTTGGGTACTCAAAATTAGAGGAATCCCTTTCTTTTATCTTTCTTTTGGAGGCGATTCATCACTAACCATTCACAGACGGTCAATCTGCCGCCAGGTACGTTATTACTGGGGCGGCAGTTTTTAGCCTGACAGTAAGGCATCCAATCATTGCAAAACACCCAAACGGGGACTAGAAATCTTGCTTCGACCATGGCACAACATTTGATCATGACGGATCATCTGGTTGATCCCAAAAGAGTGTTGAATACCACGTTTCGTCATTGCAACCTGAGAAGAATTTGGCATTCGATGAGACCTCAACTACCAAGTTTCAGGAGTCGGCCCATTTTGCACGAGCATTTTTGGTCCAGTCATTTCAGTTACCATGGCAATAGTTCGTGACTTTTTGAATCCTGTTACCCCTATGAACTGCACTGGCGCTGTCATTGTATGTAAGTTACTGAAAAAGTGATTTAAAACTTAACTGCTTGAATGAAGCCCAGTTCTCCCCTAACTTTTCATGCTTGGATGATTTGCTGAATCCAAAGCCTGTGATGCCTGAACTTGAACAGATTGATAAAAAAGCAGGATGCGGTAGGTTCTGAAGAGCAACCTGGTTGGGATCGAATGCATATAGCAGGATATCCCGTGCGTCCCTCCAATCAATCGTTTTTGTTCATCATAACAGTACGTAGCCTTGAACTACTATGAGCGAAAGGCGAGTATGAAAATACTTTTTCTGGGTTCATCTAATTCGTCGAAGATTGACAGGTAATTTAACTTGAGAGAAGTCATGCGTTATTTCTAATAATTTATTTATCCTGGTGAGAGGCTTGCAGGTTTTTGACTACCACGTGACCATAATTATATGACCAGCCACATTACCAGAGCGTTTTTCAAACTGCAATCGTAGCACGCTTTATCGTTTACATCAACAAATCCAAGTCGCACAAATTCGGATTTCGATCAAATCGTGGCCCGATTTCTGCGAACACCAGACTTCTCTCGTAAACATGTCGTCAGGCTTGTTCAAAAGATTCACTCCTTATGCTGTTACGCAACCGGAACCAAAACCAACTATCAGTGAGGCCTTACTCTTCAGGGTTAACTAGATAACTCTGAGTATGGAAAAGCTCTTGTGAAATAGTTTATCTGGCTTACGGGGTCCGGGTGACGTGACAATATGTTTTAGTCTGTAACACGTTCATTTACCCATTTTTCATGTTTTACATTCTACAACTCGAAGGTGTAAAAAAAAACTTAGCGGTCCGTAACACTCATTAGCCAGTGGATAAAATGGACCAAAGCTTTTATTTTCTTTACTCTGATTCCATTGTAGCTATCCACACAAGATCCGTTGATTCACATACCACAGTTTTCATTTTCGCAGGGCTTTGAAAATGTTCATTGGAACACCCTTAATCTCAAATGACTAAAACGCTTATATTTGGTGCGGTCGAGTGTACTAATAACAGACTCCCCGTAGAATCACTCGCACGCACAATTTGCGACGCCGAAACGACTCGTTTCTAGCCCATCTCTTAATCTATGTTGTTCCCATAATACAGTGACAATACAGCATTTTCTTATACTAGCGTTCTTTTTTAGACAGGTGTTGCCCAAGAGTTTTTTTCATTCTTCTCATATTGTCCGGTGTCCGGCGCCTAAATTGGCCCCCGCTGGCTTAAAAAAGTGGTCAGCAGCCAACGTTGCCGGTGCTGGGAGAAACTCGGTTGAGGCATAATATTCAATGATGGGCACGGTCAGTGAATACAACTGAGCGGATTAATATTTTTAAGAACGGCATCCCGAGTTTCCAGTCTTCCGACAAAGACGGTTGTCTTTGTGCTGTTTTCAAGAATATTCAAAACCTTCTTTCCATTTTTAAGTACTTCCAAACAATTTACACTTTCCCCGGCACAGGCAAGTTCTTGTGATGGACATCTTTCATGCGTGTTCGTCAGTAGTGATGCGCAAGCTACGTTTCGCCAAATCGCTTCTCCGTTCATACGACGGTTGTGAGGATATTTAAAATTTTCAATCGAGTTTCCAGCATGTGAAAATCAGAGAATCAGCTGTTTTACTCTTGATGCGAATCATGAGCAGTGCGAATTTCTAGAGATTCCAAACTATTAACTGGTGATGGCCAATCATTCCGCAAGAAGCCGTTTTCCATGCGAGTAATGCTGTCTCCGAACCCAACCGTCTCATTTTGATTCAAAATGCAGAAAATCGTCGTTTCCAAGTTCACCAATGAAGCAAGTGGATTGAGTTGTGAACGGAAAATAAATAGTACTCCAACTTCCTGCCTTAATGACCGGATGATTCTAGTTACTGTGCCCAGGATATGCGGTATTTCTCTTTCAGTTGCCAGCGTGACATTTGTGTAGAAATTGGCAATCCTGCACAGCACTCCCTTTTGGCCCTCTTGATGAATATCCAATTTTTGTGTGCCAAACTCCGTATTTGATTTGCAAATCAATTGCAATGCTCTGAAAGCATGCTGACAACCGAGGGCTTCTCGTACATAGTAACTTATAGGCTGACCAGAGAAGAATGTTCTAAAACTTCTGCGGCCGTGCAAGTCATATGGTCATTTCTGAGGGTAACTTGTCACAACACGGATGCTGTTTCATCATGGTTGTTCGTCTGTCTTTCCGGTACATGAAACCAGCTATCACATATGAATCTACCTCATCCACAGTGTAAGTGGGCATTGCGGTACTGAAGCCTTAGGCCTTGCTAACATATTACAAAGGAGGATTTTCATAATGGTCCAGAACTTTGCGTAGTACACCCAGGATTACTGTCAAGTGTAAAGTTTAAGGAAGGAGAAGACGCTTCCTTAAAAGGTGAGCTTTCCGGTCTCGAAACTAATACCCTAGACATGGTCATTTATCGGAAGTACACAAGCTCTGACCATTAGCTTGACTCTCACTTAGCATAACCTGTGTTTCAATCTAGATGAGTGACCGATAATTTCGAACGAACGACCAAAGTCACTTGACCGAGGTTCCGTTCATGACTCAATTCATGGCGCGCTTTTTTCAGTAGGCCGTAACATCTAAATAAACCATCGAATTGGTGTAGAGCTGACACAAACAAGCAATATTTATCAGGCGGCCTAATTTTGCACAATTTTGCACGAAAAACCGAAGGCCCTTGAGATGCAAATTCAGCCCACACGATGTTTCTGTGTAATCAGTTGGCTCAGTGCATGAACATATAGTTGGTGTCCGGAATCAAGAAACTGTGATAATCGCACTAGAATTTGACACACCCAGTGTGTCCGTTTTGTTCCAACAGGGGATAATCTTGAGCTTTTGTTATGACAAATCTGAATCGAAAGCGCTTTATTGCCAGCAGATGATTGATTGCAGATTGTAACGCCCTCATGTGAGTAACCAAGTCGGTCTCTCGTGGCCACTACTGTCATTTTCCTGAGCAGTAGTTGGACAAATTGCTATGGTTATAAAACCAAGCTCATCCTTGAAAGGATACAACCCACAGTTAGTTGTTACTACACTGCCATCCGGGGTTGGCCTCTTGGTCTCAGTATCACAGTACACACATGTGTTTCCATGAGCCATGCAATGTATTTTTACACGGTCCATTTACGCTTACAATTCACAATAATAATTATTTCCTGCTCATTCAAATTAGTGACAAATCAGGATAGTGGACTGATTTCCCACTATGTTCAAATTAGTTCTGCCATAGAAAAACTATTTGAAGACACCGATTAAAAGTGGTCTTGTGTGAGGTGAAACCCAACGGATAGGTGAAAACATGTACGACACCGAGACAACGATTATGTGGATCATTATATTTTACGAACTTAGTGTCATTTGAAATGTGAAGGGCCTATGTGAGCTGCATGTCCTGAAAAAGGACCGATCAGTTAGACTCAGCGGTTACAAAAGCTGTGGTTACAAAGCTGGACCGAATATGTCGTGTAAAACCGAAGAAAATATTATTTATTGGTAATACATATTGCACGTTTTATGTAATAATCGGAAAGCTTTTAAACCAATTAGCGTGTGTAGCCACAGCATACCGTATTAATCCGTATTTTTTTGGAAGTAAAAGGGTACCGAGTGAGTTGCGCGAGTTAAATCCCTGAGCAGATAAAATAACCCATTAGGTTACAATGGTTGACTTTACGCATAACTGCCTCTGGAGTTTTAAGTTAGGCGCAGAGTTACTCATCGTACAACCGGAGTGAAATCCACTTTGAGGTTATTTGGCCGAAAAAATCTCAAAAAGTGGTTGGTCGTCTGAGCTGGTACTGTCTCACTGGTCTGTGAAAGCTCCAAGGTACCGAATTTGCGTGGTCGACTCGTACTTCAGGTAAGATCAGTCTTCAGATCGATCACGCCAAAAATAAGTGCGATCCGGTACTGAACGTGCAGCGTCCAAAAATAAAAATCCGTTAAATCAACTTGCGTGATTGTCGAATAGTCTGAACTTTCAGTTCGTAAGATACGATGGTAACCAGAAGGTTGATGCAGATTTTGATTGTTGAATGAATTCGCCTCAGCATGCCCTTTAGTTCATCCGAAAAAGTGAAAATGAAGAAGAGCATTTGGAGCAAACAGAAAACTGTGGTCAGAAGTAATGACACTGAATTTTGTACCAGTCACACACTGAAATGATATCCTGTCAATTTTCCACTGTTACAGAACAATTCACTTAGGCACGAAACGTTCGTTGAAGGAGCGGAAATCCAGTGAGTTTGTTGCACAAAACAAATTATTTATGTACAGGCAAACCTGTCAAAGTTTTAGAAGCTAACTAAAGGTGAAAAGGAGTTAAATGTCGGTGTGATTTTCGGAACACATCGTCGTCCGACGGCGTGCATATCGTTTCTGTGCGCATATATCTACACGCAACTTCAATCAATTTTCTTCTGTTGTAATTTTTCCCTCTTATGAATTTGGGAAATTCAAACCTTGCTGCATCCAAAAGCTGACCGCAAGAATGATGCACTGATATTTAGAATGACCTAGCAACGGTGACCGGGACAGTTTGCGAGCTGTCTATAGCAGCACACTGGCTGGAAGGACTTCAGATTCCCGTTCTAAGAGAAGAAATTCTATCCCATTGGATCAAGGGTATAATTTTCAGCGTGCAAGGTGTTCAAATCCGAGGCTGAAGATGTCATTAAATTACACTCATCATCAACGATGATGTTGGAGTTTACCGATTACTAAAAAACTCAACCGTTTTTACCCCATTAGCCATTCTCTGTGATCAGAAAGTCATAGGGGGTGCAACTATTGAACAATATGGAATACGGTACAGTTGAGGCAGTCAAATATAGAAACAAAAATGTGCTTTCAAGCACCACACACTGGGAGTGTTTTGGCCTAAGAAACCAAAGTGTATGACTGGTTATCATGAGATTAGCTATGCAACGATCTCAGCTTATACTGGATCATTTGACGCGAAATAGTCGGATGAAGCTTTGTGTTAATTTTTTTTCATGATTTGCCGCGCCTTAGATTTCAACCACACAGGACAGGCTCCAATAAACGATAATGCTTGCTGCTGTGAGTCGAACTGCTTGCATAAGTACGTTCTTTATTTCGTGATTTTTCAGGAACAGATACGCGAACCACAGTTTGTGGTGTAGGCCCGAACTACCAAGATTGTTTTGACGATAAGAATTTAGTCAGCTGAAGAAGGAGAAACATGGAAGTCGCAGGTGTATTCTTGGATGCACCAGACAGTGGTGATATTCAGGTATATTTACATCTTCATCATTTATGGGGCTTCAGACAGCCAGCCCTCTCTTTAACGCTATGCTATTTACTGAACAACAATCTGTCAATTGATGAGTTCTCCAACATAAAGAACCGGCTCATCTGGAACTGGCGTCCCCGAAATCAGATCGTTTTTCGTACCAGGACCGAATTTGTTTATGTTCTCCGGGAGCCTGGAAGAGAGTAGGAGGAAGACCATGGAGATTAAGCTCCAAAAGTACATTTTAGTCTCGCTGTGAGTAAATGAGTTTTTTAGAGGCTCCACCAGCTCTCGAATATTTTCATTCCTATACAGGCTAACAAAGGTGACTGGCTCTGTCAGCAGTTTTTGTCCATGTCGGAAATATTCAATAACACATTGATAGTGCTATTTCCATGTAGCGAGATGCACAGCGAAAGGCACAATTTGACGTTCTTCCGAGAAAGTGCTTTTCATATTTTCGGATAATTTAGAATGCTTAGATGAATGCCAGAACAACGTAACTCAGTGTTTAAAATTTGGGTCACTTTTCGTATATTTGTGCTTTCACCCACTCACAACGAGAATCAGACAGGTTTCCTGTGTTCCGTCAAAGAATGACCGCATGGCGTATATCCCGATAAAGAACAAACAGATGAAGAAATGGTTTTCGTGTATTTTTGCTGAAGCCAGGATGTTGAGAAGATGCAGACAACCAATCACTCTAGGTATCATCTGGTCTCCATGGACAGCTGATGCTGGTGCAAAAGTGACCATTGTCAGCGCCCTTTGCCAGATTTGATCCAAAATATCTCAAGTTGTGCATTTCGCAATTAGCGAATTCGGTCGTAGACAGCAGTAGTGGGAAGCACAGATATGCAAAATTTAGTAAGTTTCAACTTTACTCACACCTTACTCCCACCTCACTCCAGCCCTATTCATTAGTCCCACTCAAATCAGATTTCATAGAATAAGAAATTGTTGGAGGCAAGCGTTTATGGACTAGTCTCCGAAGGCAGAACTGATCTTTTCCTGATGTCGGGAAATCGGGCACGGAGAAAACGGATAGTCAGTTTAGTTATTAGCCACATTCTCAGCAGCAAAACCCCCTCCAAACAGATGTCCGATGAACCGAGCGGAAAATCATTCTTATGGTGCACCTCTGTTCGAAGTGGGTTATCACCCCCTAACCGGAAATTTTGCGGGGTTTTTCCGCTCTCTTGGTCGACGCTGTTGCGTTGTGTATGAATCCCGGTGGCCTCAAGACAGCGTCAGTGTGTTTGAATCGGCAAACAATTTGCAATCAACTACTTTCAGTTGACAGTAAAATGTGATTTTCTGATAGCGTTTAGTCATTGTGAACCACGTGTGAAGCGTGCATCTTTCTTGTGCTTCACAAAGCAGCTTTTAGAATACGTTAATTGTCGCGCTTATTGAGAAGGTCCGAAGAGAAGTTATTTTGGCTTGGCAAACAACGTGCAAATGTTTTGTCACAAAACCAGGGTATCTCCTCCGAGTCTACTAGCGTTTATATGGTTTCAAAATAGTACTTACCACCTGTAGCATAACTGGTTGTTTGGAGGTAATATACTACTCAACCTTCGAACGAACAACCTCGTCAGAAGTCATAAAGTCTCGTCTGAAGTTATTTAAACGCAAGCGAACTCGTAGGAGGTCCCCTTTCAAGCACTCAAACCACACGTAGTGCAAAACATTGCCAATGTTATAAGGTGTCATACGGTTGTCCCCCGACAACATTGATTCCCTAAATGAATAAGCCACATACAGAGAAGGCCTCGAAAAGTCCTTTTCAAAATTATGTCTTCTCCCTTGGGACTTGTTGCACGCAGCTTTCACTGAGAAGACCAAAATAGGTTCTTCCTGTCAGTAAATCAGCTAGACAAAGATGGCCCTAGAACTTTTAGCCCTTGGCGGATTTGTGGAAAGCATGCATTTTATTGCGAAAATGTGAAATGTGATGTAAATTAGTAGAAGACTTAGACCAAACTGCCTCACATATATGGTGTCTCCAAAATTTCACCCGTCAAAGTCGAAACCCTAATCTGAACGAAATATGAGAATATGGAGTTTTGGGAATGATGTTTTGCTAGCTTAACAACTAGGAGGTTGGAATACAGCAAAGAAGATTCAAACAAGTTTTGGTAGTTGATCTATTGCGGTGCTAATGAGGAAATCAGAGGGAATATTACCGGAGAAGATCAGCATTCTCAAAAGTCGGTGACAATCGAATAAAATCCCAACAATCTCCAAAACTCCACTGGTAAGCATCACAGTTTTAGGTTCAGGATGGTGTCAACCGTCTGATAAAAGATTTAGTCGCGGGATTTCACAACTACGTTTCCTACGTAATCATGCCATGGAAGTTTACAGGAAATCTCGGCTGCGGAATAGGTATTTTACTTACATTAGGCTGTAACAGCTAGTGATAGTTATTTGGAAACTGGTGGTTGTAAATCAAACAGATATCAGCCAGGTTGAATTCTAAGCGCAATTTTGGCAAAGGTTTTTGAGTTCAGACATATAGAACCGCACGAATATCCTTTCCAACCAGGTTTGAATCAGCTATCAGAAAGAAGGCACTTTCAAGGGCACTATTATAGTTTGTTAAAATACTGGGGTCGTCAAGATGTAAGGAGTCTGTGTAAAATGTAAAAATAATAGGTGACGGAAGAGCTCTCTGGGCCAAGCAATCCTCAGTTGTAATAGTGATAAATCTTTTACCACCAGACGGACTGCTTACGTTCAGTGTGAAAGTTGTGTGAAAGTGGTAGAATGGCTGCATGCTCGTTGGTCTCAAGAAGCTTCCGAAGCAGCAAAACGCAGTCAAGCGAATCAAAAACACTGCATGAAGTCTAAGAACCGCTTAGTTCAATCATACAAGGTTCGCACATTCTGACGCGCAGTCAAGCATCCACCTCCTCTGAAGATCTTTCCGGTCTGAAGGCAGAACCACATATATCACCTTGGATGCGTCCAGTGAGGGCTGCGTGATAGAAGGCATCGGCCTCACCAACAGTTTCAACAGCACTGTAATGTGTGAAATAGAGGGTATTTTATAAAAGTTCAGGAGAGGGGACTTGGCACACTTGTGATTCTCCATCTTCTTCATCCCTTGAAGATGTGTGACTTCTTCAGTATACGATTAGGAGATGGTAGGTGGGAACAGAAATTTGTATGACACGGTGCCCTAAAATCAGAGGGCATAAACGATCAAGTCCATCAGCAGAGGTTCCGCTGTTCCTTATATACATCATTAACAGATGCAGTGATAAATGATGGGAGAAAAGTACCTAAGTGTACTGAATTTAGCAGCAAATGGCTGATTAAGTGGATCGATATCCTGTGCGAGTGTATCATTCCATTTTCTTATCCAAGAGATTTTTTTGCTTTCCGGATATTTGTATCCTTTGACGCAAGCTTAAGTCGGCATAATCCACTGTGGAATTATCGGCCTTAACAAGGATGTAGCGATTTGCCATTTCTGTCTCCTCCTAACTGCATGCTCTTTCGCATGCCTGTGCCGTTTCTTGAAGGCAAACAAAGTAAAACTATCATGAATGATGAATAGGGTTTCCACTAGTTTGAAAGTACATTGCCATCAAAGATGACAAAGGCATTGATGTAGTGTCAGTCACACAAGTTTTAAGTTATCAGTTTGCATTTTAATTTCAAATGGTGTGTTTCTTGATGTGTCATAAGTCGTTCGTTGTCCTTTGAATATATCTTATGGAAAATTCTAATCATGCAATGGTTAAATGTCCACACAAACGCCCGGCGTCTGCATGCGTAAACAAGTGGACATTCACATGTACTCGAAAATGGCCTGACCTTTAGTTGGGAGGTTCGCAAAATCAGACAAACCAAGTTGACCTTGAGAAGATTTATCAAACTGATTAAGGTTGCTGTAGTCTAAGGAGAACTACAACCTTTTCACAGAAGACCACAATTTCGAAAAACTCAGTAAACTTCCAAAGGACAGTCCACGGACATAATGCAAAATCACCCTTGGCTGATGGATATCGGTTTGTATGCATTGGCATTCTCAATACCTTATGTGAAGCCTATTTTCTTGTTTGAGCTCCGGCCTGGGTTCACTTGGGTGAGTCGACAAACTCCAATCTTCTTATCTGTTGAGTCACGGTGCGCTAACATAAGCGAAAATTCCCCAAGAACGGGAAGGTTGTCCGTTATCCAAATGGTCAAGCAGGATTCTGGTGTAAGTGTTAATTGAATGCTTTTGTAAACGATTCTAGAAAGTGATACAGTGAATCGATTTTTCCTAGGATAGATATCGCTTATATGACAAAGTGCGCTGTTTGTGCTCAGGTGTTACTAGCCAATCAAAATGATTCATTTACCTTTTTCTTCGTTTGTATTTTTCAGCCTTATAATCCAATCAAGTACCAACACCGCAATGACAGCACAGAAGTAGCACCAGTTGTCGCCTGCATGTTATCACGTATACGACAGCCAACCTGATCTATTTAAACAAAGGTTGGTGAATTTTGCGAAGGGTGGAGAACAAACCAGTAAAAAAGGTTCACGGTGAAGACGAATAAAATTGAATGGTCTCGCATCTAGTGGGGACATATTTGGAAGTCGCATTCAGCATTTCTTGGACGGATTTCTGGTGGTTGTTTGAGGTCTTCTGAATTCCCGAAAACTACACGGTCGCAATCATGCGCGATAACTAACAGCCATTGTTCACTGAAACGGAAACCAAATGTGACACAAGGCTATACGAGCAAAGCGTGCATAAAAGGAATCTTAAATTAGACAATTTCGAAGTCTAGGCTGATGAATTTCATGGTATGTCCATTGAGAACCATATGAACTATCAGAAAAAAACGCTCAATTCCTTGATGTTGGAATAAAAGCCGTTTATGTCAACCTGTCGTTTGCAAATGGCAGGTTGACTGAATTGCTACATCAGTTTGAATCGGTTTGCAAGTTTTGTGAGTGAACGCACTTGCGCTCCCTGTCCATTGCGCCAAATCAGCCAGTGGTATACGACTGTTGTTCTTTGATTACACTAATGTTTCTGTCAGCGCTGACAGATGGTTATTGTTAGAGCTCTCCACTGAGACAGGAGGTGCACAGAGCCTGACTGAGCTACGTGGAGACTGCTACACAAAACAGATTTCCGCTACTGTCTATCCTATTCGTCTGATTTTTTCCCAAAGGATTTATACTTTATATACTCTTTATACTTTATACTTTCTACTTATACTTACTTACTTACTTACTTATACTTTATACTTATACTTTATACTCTATCCTTTTTCAGGAGCTGTTTGAGAACTGTTACTCCCTTATTATTCGGTTACTTAGGCACCTTTCTGACAAAAAAAATCAGACCACTTGAAAACATGAGGTTGCCTGAAACTTTGGTCAACAACAAGCATTATGTTTTGTTAAGTGATCCAACTAACCACTGATAAGAAGCTAGATTGCAGAAGCGCATCATTTAACTAACAGTAGTTTACGAGAGACTTTCTACAATCATATTATCAAAACATGTTTCCCCCCACTTTGGCACAATTTGGTAATGTACGAAGTCCTTCATCTGCGAGCAAGCAAAAAAACATCCGTAAATGTTCGGATAAACAGGCAACTTTAAAGTCAAAATGATGGATTGACTTTCTAGAAAAGTCACGAAATTATCCCATGGTTGTCGTCTATTCCCAGAAAACTTTATCATTATGTAGGCAATTTAATGTGTGTCCACTTCTTTCTGTCAACTACAACAAACTCAACAATAACTCTGTGGATGATGTTGTCGCCATGCGTGCACTTGTTTCTCAGTGTCACATCTGTGTTGGACTGATTGGTTGCAATTGGACACTGATGGTTGTAGGACACTGATGAGATCAACCTGAATGATAGTCAGTGTTGACAGTCATCCTGTGAAAGTAACTGAACAGCGTTCCAACTCTACCGATGAAACCAAACGCCTTTCTTTGGAGGAAATTTCGATGAATGACATGTGAGTATACGCATTCTAGTGCAAATAACTAATGGTTAGACCATAGGTTCCAGATTCAGTTGCTGACCAGTTTAAGTATAATGTTTTCCTTAGAAAGAATGACTTATGGCGCATACGGCGGTTACAAATCACGAGCGTTTGTTATGAGATGGCCGTTGCCTGGCATAATTTCATGTTTTGTTTATGGGAATCCGTCAAAAGGGGCTCAATTCAATAGGGGGAGACGTCAATCTATCAAAGCGGAACGATGGGTTTTTATAAGTCTACAGACAGCATTGTTTGCCGCTGGTTGCTTATTTCACTGGATGTTCAATCGTGTTTGTTCCTGGTAGGTTCACTGTCTTTGACATTTCAACTACTGGAGACGGCAAATGTTTGTGTTTTTCGAGGTCATTGACTGGTTTATACTTCATTATTGACTAAAATGACGAGGCATTGCCAGCTGGATACTGGAAGTGGGAACTCACCTTTAAAACAATCTCTGCTGAGAGCAGAGCCATTCTGAGATCCGTATCACTGTCGGCCGATAGGGCTATCAGCATGTAGAGCACCAGCCTCGCTTTCAAGTTTGGCATGGCCTGGTAACCCACAGTTCATTGCGGCGGAAGTCGAATGGATAACCAATGAGCACTGGTCATGAATATCCCTTACACATTCGTGTGCGAAATTTACTGACGACGTCTGAATAAGACAGTTAACTGGACATACAACCTTCATGATCGTATGGTTGCTGAGATAACGTTGCTCGCCGAAGGATCAGTTACCTCGATCGATTAAACTCGATCTTTATTCTTCTGAATTGTATTGGCTGAAGTTAGCCAAAAGAGCCGAAAGATTTGGCAACTAACCATTCCATTTTTTCGGCAGTGAACAGTTTTCATCCAAAGTGATCGAAACAACGACAGACGTGGTCTCAGAGGCCCTCAGTTGTCATATCCAACTGAGAAAGGGGTTACCTATGCTTCAAAATCGCGGCATGAGTGCCACCCAGAATCCTGGTATGTCTACCGGCAGGAGTAATCTTCGCTGACTTGGACAAGTAAACGTAACACCACATGTACCCTTTCAACTCAAATGTACGCCAGAAGTCAAACTTTGTTTTCCGACAAAGCGATACATAATCGTCCTCAGACTTGTTTGTCATTCTTCGGTATTCTGACTTGGCTAAGAGAAAAAACTCATGAGGTGCCATTCCGATGACCTTGGTCTGAACCTCACACAGGGTTTACCGACCGAATGAAAACTCTTCATTTCATGATATTCTCCATATATCTGATCTTGGTTACTTTCTGGTCACAGGCACAAACATAAGCTCATTTTGGAAGGAATGGACTCACTTACTTCACTCAATATTTTCCACGCGAGTAACAGGTGTTCTAAACAATGTGCGAAACCACCACTTCCTGTATCCAACCAGACGTTTATGGCAAATATCGCGCTGCTTTCCGGTCTTGTTCTCATAGCTAGTGAGCCGATTCTTTGAAGAAGTACTCTTGCTTCCCCATCTTGGTTCAAATGATCATTCCCGCTTATCGTTCGACTACACCTCTTGAGTCTCTTCTCCAAAGTGAGGCGTTTTCTACTCCAAACAGCCTACTAATTGTGCCCTCTTCTTAACTTGAAGCTTGACCATCGGTTTTGCTTGCCCGATGCGCCATAGTTCCTTATTTCTCGACATATTCAAACCTTGCAAAGACTTGCCTCAGTAACCATTTGTGAAAAATGGCAAACCCGTTGAAGGTATTCGCATTGGCAGCACAACCATGGGTGATAGTACCAAACTTGAAAAACACACTGCCATCACATATTGTTTGACAATTTGGATACCACGTGACTACATTGCCATCCTAGTTACCAAGGCCAACTGTGTTATCACATGCCACAAGAAGAGACCTTCAGGACCAACCCCAAGTCGTTGTTTAAATTCGAGAACTCACTAACAAGGTGCAATCAAGAATCCAAGTCTTTAACACCCTTGATTTTCACGTACCATCCCTTCAAACGTTTGCGGAAGACCTCAGCTGCCAGAATCTTGTGTTCAGTGCCATTTGTTTCTGTTTGTTTGTTGTCAAGACCACGTAACGAAAGTGTAAAAATGCACTAGTGACCACCACAGAAAAAAATATGCCGACATGCTTACACAGCCACTGGCGAAACTGTATATATATCTTATTTTCCCGGGAGCTAAGCGTTTAGCAAAAACGCAGGAGAATGAATTCTAGTTACTGAGGTGCTTCTAAGTGTGACCAAACCTTACCAGTAACCCTGCTTCATGTAATCCCGAAAATGACGGAATTCGAAGATTTATGTATAAAAAGTAGCAGTATTATTGAACCCAATTAACCTGCCTTTCGAGAGCAACAGTTTTTCATGACAGTCTGTTTGTAGCCCAAGAGCAATGGACCGAATAATTAGATAAAAAGCTCAAGTTGGTTTTCTCGAACTTACATAAGCGTTCGGCATGGCTGACCATGCCGTTCATCTATTCACACCGTATTCAGACAATATAATGGAGTGCCTTTAAAGGGTGTCCCACTTCCCATCTTTCTGTTCACGCAGTAAAGTGTTCAAGATCACTTGTCGAAGTTTAAAAGTTTAATGACGGTATGCGTCATGATTCATTTTTAGGATCACTCTTATTTAGTGTTTCACCAGTGACCTCACAGTTAGGATTAGCTTCCGATTGACTCTAAGTTAGACCGGTCAAATATGTCATCCAAGCTTGTTGTAGCTGATCACTACTACTCTTTGAATGGCGCCTACATGAAGTTCGCAGCGACATGAAGCCAAAATCGTTCGTGGTTGATAGTCAAAACCCCATCCTCGAAGATATTTGGCACCCGAATCATATTCAACCCACTACCGGTGGATCTGAGATTATTTAATTCTGAAAAACAGAATTCTGACTAGAATACATCAACCACATTTGTCAACTCTCACCACAACTACGCAGCTTAACAGTCGTCCTGTAAAATCACATCAGATACCGGTGACACTTCTCATTCCGTGTAGCCAGTATGTTATCAACCACAGTCCTGCCAGCCTCTTCCCTCAGAGCGCCACTGTGACACATCTTGATAGTTCAGTCAGTCCCAAACCATACGGCGTACCACTTCGGAAAACAGCGTGTGGCGCTCGTGAGGCAAGCATCCCATCAATCTTGCGTTTTCACTGCCATTTTTGCTTTTGTTTTTTGCATATACTCCCTAACATAAATACATCAAGCTTCGGATTAGTTTTAAGCGTTTGCCCTGTGACTCGGATGCATGAGCGAACACAAGAACACAGCTTTCCGTCTGCCTATACGGTCGTCAGGATGAAATGCTTCTAAGCACTGAATGGCAACACCTAAAGATGTGGCGTTCATGCTGCCCAATTCCGTTCAGCTGCTTTGGCTTTGTTGAACTTGTAAAATCCGTGGGGTTTCGTGGAAATATGGTAGCAAACCTCTCTTCACCTTCGTTACAGAGACTGATTCAGTTAACTTGGCCTGTTCTCATTACCATAAAAACACGTAATTGGCACTGCCGCTGTTACCACGGATTGTGACAAATGGTCGAGAAGTAGAAAAATTGTTTACTAACAGGCGTATTTGCTCTGAAGTATACAGATGTCACTCTCCATTTGCGGACAATTTCTTCAACAGAATCTAGTTTTGGTAATTCTACCAGGTTCTACACGAGGTTGACTTGCAAGTCCATCGGAAAGAAGAATATTACGAGAAGGTAGCTGTCCTGGCAAACGTTAAAAAATTCAACTGTCCCTTTAATCGTGTCCAGTGAGAGGGCGAATAGCTGGACGGCATTGCAAGTTTCCGTAACTTAACTAAACAAAGTAATATAGTAGGGAGACCGGGGGTAGGATGAAATAGAAGTTTGTTAGTTTATCCTCCGCTTATCTGTTACTTATGGTAGTCTAGTTGGCCTGTCAGCTTTCAATAGTTATGTATCATTTTTGGCCCACGCCACGTGTAAGTAAGCCTCCAGTTTCACTTGTTTCTAAATCATCTAGCTCCTGTGCCATCCATTCCGCAGAGCACAATAAGTAGTCAAAATTTACAGAATACGAATTAAGTGAAATTTTTTAGGACTATTGACAGGATTTGATTAATCTCTGAAGCGAAACATTCACAAGGCCTCAGATCACTGTCCTTAGGACGCCCCCAAGACATTGCTCACGAGATATGAATATTTCGTTTGCCACAGTGTCAGTACCTATAGAACAGACACACGGCGAAACTCAGCAACAGATAATAACACTTTTCTTCGTATCACACTATCTCCAACACGACACTGTAGAGAGGTAACATCTGGTCGTCGTCTCGTCAACCGCATGCTAAACACAACCAACTTTGTAAAATATTAAGTAGGAACAAAACAATGGATGCAGCGAATCGATTTGTAGGTGCAACAGGTCTATTTATCTATCCCCAACGGAAGCTAATCGGGCATGTCAAGGTCTTGTATATGCACTAGCTTGACCGATGGTCATTGATTATCAACCCCTCACGCTCCGCCAACCTAACGTGAAACCGACAGCCTTCAGCAGGACAGATATGAATGATCACTATCGACCAAGCTTATGCGCACAGAAGAACTTGACTTGCCTAATCAGCTTGACTCGGAGGCAAAGGAATCGACATGGCTGTTCCATTTCTCGATTGCTTGCGTCCACAGTTTTTCCCATCTAAATTTTTAAAAATTGCCTTTATTTGGCATACGGCTGAGGAGATGAAGATGAATTGTTAGCTCTACATAGTCCGTCTTTTCCCTCTATTATACAAGCTGCCTGCAAATTCAGTTAAAATTCTGGACATCACAGCACCAGTTTCGTCCTTTTTAAGACTCATCAGGTGAGCCTAGTCCTTTAATATCCTGCTTGTACTTGGACGTCAATTTAAAAGCTTGCGGCGAAGTTGATCTGGCGTTAATGGGCAAATGAATTGCTGAGTTTGCGGCGCATTAATTCGAAAATTATTAAAAACGACACCGTTTTAGCGATTGGTGTGGGAGTAAGGCTAGATTCGAGCGGACTGTTTTGGATCAAAACCGCTTCGCTGAATCCTGATAGTCTCATGTTCAAACCACATACTAATATTGCCTATCTCCTTAAATAGTTGCGCGCTATCGATGACACCGGAAGACTCTTCACTGCCTGGTACCTCATCTACTGGTAATACTCACTGGTGAAAACTCACAGGGTTATTCTGCCTATTTCCAAAGTGGAGTTTCTTATGTGAGCAAACCCGTATGAAGAAGCTTGGAAATTTGCTATTCACGCTAGAACCTTTACTGCAACAGCTATGAGGAAGCTGTCTGGAAGATACACAAGAACTAGATAATTTGCAACTTTTCAATTCATGTAAAAAATTCAATAATTCACCCTTCTCACTATCAAAAACAGTGTTGTTGGTGACCAGAACAGCTACTTTGGAGCAGTCGGGTGAACCCAGCTATATTTGGCCACTATGAAAGACTGGCTGCTCTGTAGGAGGTTTACTGGATTTGACTTCTTTTCAAGTGCAAGTTGAATGGCGGGCTTTTACGGTTAGCTCGATTAGTTACTTGGAGAGAAGCTCGACAGAGTAGTTACCATGGTTATATTGAATAGAATATATTCGTCTGAAGAGCAGCTGCTTTTACGCTCTGTAAATTGTAGTGGCAGCAAACGAACCAACCGGGACGAACCTCGAAATTGCAGAGTCCAAGTGCTCGGACTACCAACTGGCCAATCACAGAACAAGCTACCTACATAAACGCAATTCGGAGAGGATGAAGCGCGCACCCAAATGATGTACACTTGAATGGTGACCAAGTACGATGCTCGTCAAACACGCTAAAGAGTAAGAATTCCGCCCCAGCTTTCTAAATTCTACATTATCACTGATGAAAAATGCAGATGATGTTGCAGTAACCCATTTGGCACGGAATATCATTCTAAATGTCAGATTTCACCTTTAACGTCGACACCCAATTGGAAAATTGCATTCAGTTTGAATGAAACATTAGTGTCTATGGTGTGCAGCATAATATTTGCCTGAACATGGCACAGTTAAATGGCGGAGCCAACATACTTAATCTAGAGAAAGAGAGAAAGCGACTAATGAAAAATCCAGATTCTTATTATAGATATGTCCCGGCTGTAGTCTGAAAGCATTTGATTCCCATTTGTATACTCAGCCCAAATGTAGCTATTTCTGGCTGGATGACTGTACGGTGTGCTGCTTGCTGAGCTATCTATACAATCTGGCCTGTCAACGTTTCCCTCAGTAGCTGGTTTTTAATGATAAAATCAACCGAAAGCGGTCAACCCAAATTAACCAAATCGTACACATCTCACTTACATGTGTGAATGCATTGAACGGTCATTCCAAATGAGCAGACGTGTCGTCTTATACTGACAGTAGCGTGAGAAATATTCGTCCCAGAAAAGCTTGGAAAACAGTCTCCGATTTCTTGATCGTTACCAAATGGTTAAAATACTGGAAACAGGTATTGCCAAACAAAATCCCATCAGCTAATTATTGTATCCATCAATTCAGCAGCAGGCGAAACGTGCCATACGGGGACACATATTAGTATAACTGGAAGCACCAGTAAAACGGAAGATTTCAAAACAATTTTGCACACTTCTGGTTGAATCTGATTTTAGCTGAAATGAGTCGGATGTCAGTTCCTCGCTAAATAGATACCTGGACCAGGCAGAAAGTGGAACTGAATTCCGAATTTCCTTCCAGGTCAGCGAGCAAGGAGCAGCCATCCACACAAATAGCAATTCTGCATTATGCGTTCAAAAAGCTCTGAGAGTTACACTGAGACAATCTTGGGTTTATTGGTTTGTCACAATGTATTGCGGTTCCATATAAAAGATGCAGAATACATTGTAAGTCGTCCCATCTTATTCCGCTTTACACACAATGCACTAGCCAAGACTTAACGAAGCGAATGCACCCTGCAACGTTGTCGTTCTAATTGTCTTACCTCACCTGACCCAGGAATACCAATGCCTAAAACTAAAACCCCTAAAGAGTATAGATGTCACACATTACACATGAGGTTGCTCAAATCTCCTCGATGGCTCTTTTGAGGTGTTACACTATTATTAAACTCCCTTGCCCTCCATTTGGAGAGAACCCGTCGGTGGTCTTACCTCACAATTCATTTTCCAACCACTGGCCTTGAACTGCACTCACTAATCGGTTCTTTGTTGTGAACTTGGCGGTCGCTCTCGCTCTGAATAAGTTTTTCTGCCGAATAGCCTGGTTGAACAGTCACAACCTTTGAAATTATGTTGAAACACACAAGTGAATTAATCTCCGGGAAATTAAGACACAAGCGTTGGTTAAGTTTGCGCATAATTGTCTGTACCACAAGTTTCGGTATTAAAAGTTACCATAACTTTACTCTGGTTCATAATAGATGGACCAGTGCTGATTCCGCTTTGAATTCCCGAAGGTTCCATGTAACAGTACATTAAACTACATATGCATTATCCCATTACTTTTGAGGAGATGGACATGACTACGGATGACCACGGGCACTTACAGCGTGTGCTCTGTTGCTCCAGCACGACAACAGAGGAACAGTTTGCGTAATATTAATTAAGTGTGCCAATGTTGTGTGGGTCCTGAGTGCTTTCTCGGAATTAAGACGTGGTCCTTCTAGTAGAGTCAAGTTACACCAAAAAACAACAGATTCTCCGGGTTTGTTTCACTCTCGTTGTGAATCGTGTGCTGCGCTTTTGTGTACAAAAATCTTGTTAGACTGGGGTGCTCTTGCTTACCCAGATAGAGGTCTTCTTGAAAAGCAAATGAAATATACGATCCTGCTTCTCAATACGTGCACTGTATTCTTTTACCCGTTGGCCTAGCTCAGCGAAGCAGCCATCTTACGAACCTGCAGGGGGGGGATTCACACGCAAAGTCTATTGTTTAGTAGTTGGGCCCTATAAGACTCTGCTACAAATGACTCATAATTCCATCAGATTTCGTTTTCTAGATACTAAAATTAGCCTGTTTACTTTGCGCGATCTGATTTAGAATGATGCTCGACTGACAAAACCTGAGATAGAGGACCATGGAACCTGTGATAGACTGTATAGACTGTGATAATAGCCTTATTTTTAAATAAACCAGCTAAATTGTAGGAAGGATCTTCTAACGGTCACGGCAAAGTTGGGTCATTCAAAATGAGCCATCCTCCATAAACCTTTTGTCCAAACTTAGAAAACGCCATGAACTACACAACCGACCTAGGCAGGCTGTGTACCAGTTCTGTTCTTCAAGACAAATAGACCAAGCATGTAAACAAGCATTGATTCACCTTTCTTCTGCACGACCTGCATAGCAGACCTCACCTTCATTGAAATAACGACGAGATTGCATTTACACGTCATCCAGATGCAGTGCACAGCCCTGCGGCAAGCATATATGTGAACAACGTCGAGAAAAAACTTTAACCATGCGAGGTTACTGAAACCCTTTTCCGCACATCTGGACTGCCATTAGTCTCCCATCTGTCGTCAACTGTTGAAATAGGAATACAAAGGCCCCTTTCATGGAGTGGATTGTATTCCACACACTCCGTAGTCAAAGTAATGATCTGTGTGTCATGGTGTGCGAAGAGTTTTCTCAAATTGTTGGTGTTGATTTTAGTTGTAGACAACGTAAAAATTCAGCTGGTGCCAACCTAATGATTGAATCCCATGTAGTCAATTCCTAACAGCAGACAAGCAAGCAGAGTATGGTTATCTACCCAAAATACTTTCCAACGATAGGTTTTTGACAGAAAAACCACATTTTCACGGCTTCGAACAAAAGCCTTACTTCTAGACTCGCGTGGCAATTTCCACGCGAGTCCGGACGGGGTCAACACTAATTCTCTGCAATCTTACAATAATAGGCAAGTGCATAATTTTGAAAGGCGTCTTTTTCTGAGGTCGCCGGGCTCATTTCTGTATAAATCTTGTTAGGCGCGGCATAACTTAGCCTAAAATTGAAATACTGTGCACATTGTAATAATGGTTAGACTTTCAATACTTTTGAACAGAAACATTTGGAAGACAGAGTAGAAATGAACGGACTTCGGATTAGGTGATTCCAGTGGTCGATACAATTCATTCTCAAATACTCGCATCCAAAGCTACTGAGTTCCGATAATAATGCTCTGCAAAAATCCATTTGCATACCGGCGAGACTTACTGAAGCACCGGTTTTAAAATGATAGTGTGCTCGAGCTCATGCTGTATGTACATGGAGTTATCACTTCTCAAACGATAAAACTGTCTAATTCGTAGCAGTTCGTACCAAGAGAGATATCAACCTCTGATCCACTAGAGACTTAAAACTGGTGAGTCATCTATAACACCGACAGATACTAACGGATATTTTATCAGGCAGAGATGAAGTGAACCATGTGTGGAGTTGGTGGGAACTTGCACTCCGTAGCTCAGTCTGTCAGGCAACCTTTCAGTTGGCTGAATGTTGGTGGATCTAATCTTTCTGCCGACATTTCTTTCTGCTCATTATGTATTTTCTCGCACTTTCCATCGTAACGTAAAACCTGGTTTACTTTCAAATGATGACTAGAAATCACATAATTTGTTGAACGATTGTGCTCAATTTTTTACCCGAAAATGAAGGACATGTGGAGGCATCATGAATGCCAGCAAAGATCCCGGCAAAGGAGACAAGATATTTGGGAAGTTAAGTCAGACACGTCTGATCGTTTATTGACGAAATCAGCCTTGGATACGAACTTATTGTACTGTTTACTAGCGTGATGCTGCGGCATGCTGTTTTGACCCACAACAGGTTCAACATTATAGAAGAAAAATATCGTTCCTCCTTACTAGGAGAACTCTGGTAATAAAAGTTTTGCTCAAGGAATAGAAGAGTGTTCTGTCCCATCAATCCGTTTACAGTCCGCAACAATCACCGTTCCACATGT
Organism: Opisthorchis felineus; assembly: GCA_004794785.1. Lineage (NCBI taxonomy): Eukaryota > Metazoa > Platyhelminthes > Trematoda > Opisthorchiida > Opisthorchiidae > Opisthorchis > Opisthorchis felineus. The sequence continues at coordinate 367,242 of SJOL01006398.1, read as the reverse complement.
GATCTTAGACACAAAATAATCCACCTCAGTTTCTGTTTGGTTTTATCCACTTATCTCAAGCGGAAATTTCAGTGAGGCAGTTTTGTGTGTATCTTGTGAAGTTTCATCGCGGAGTTAAGGTTATTGAAGACCATACATCGATGACTGATCTATCAACATGGATTTCTGCTTGAGCAATCACTTCGGCAAATGAATATACTACGAAAAATGGGATAAGGTATTGGCTTAAAAGCATTGTGGTATCACTCGATAGGGATCTAAATCGAAATGACAAGTTAGCTTACCTACGCTGTCAGCCATGTTCTGTTGTTCACGTAAGCGATGCCTCACTGAGCAACAGGTGTTTGAAAAAAAGAGAAATCTAGAGTAGATTTGTTTGTATGGATTCGACCGGTTGAATTGGTTGCTGTTTTTGTTGATCTGAATTTATGCAGAATAGCCATTAGGATTTCATCCGGCAAAGCAAAGGAAAGAATGAAAGGCTGGGAAGGGTTGCGCAGGGATTTCATTCCGGTTACCCTAGGAACAACGCTAGTCCAGACGATAATAGTCAAAGATGATACATTTCAGTTACGGCTGGCTAATTTGCAGTACGTTCATCCTGTGATGTTTTCGTCATTGCATCTTTATTGCGGTAGGTTATCCATGCGGACTGACACGTATGCCACAAACAATTTATTGCCTACCAGCGAAAATAAGAACAAGTGTATCTAGTTCGCGTTTCAACTGTATGGCCCTACCATGGAAAGCATGAATTAGACGGCAAAATGTGAAGTGCGAACTAAGAGCACATTCTGATTGACCGTGATTTATGTTGTAGAGTTTTGCATCTAGTATTGAGGGTCTCACAAAATGTGATCCTAAAGTGCGATAGGCTTTTGAAGGGCTTACATAGTTGTAACCGTTTCTGAATGTGCCGAAAGAGAGGTAGGCAGATAGCACTGAAAATGCAGACACAAACTGGGTTATCATTATTCAACAATATTGTGGGTACACGGACTCCAGTGCATCTGTAAAATGCAAACATCGACGGGAACAGCTGACAGAATAAATACTGATGAACGAGCAGATTGTTTTGGCTAATCTAATTCAATCTTTTCCAAGAATCCCTTCAAAAGGGGACCTAAGGCCGATACTGAACCATTCGCTGACATGACTCTCCTCTGGATTGTTGGTGTTTCTTTAACTGGATAAAAATAGCTTCAGCAATTACAAGCACAAACCGTGTGACTATATGGTTTACTAAATCACTGAAAGGCAACAGCCCGCGGGAAAAAAGTAAAATGGTCACTCTGAAGCTATGAATGTTCTAGACATGAATGTTCTAGATAACAGATCAGAGGTTCTCAAGCTTTCTAGTTCGAAACTCGCTAATATCTTTTATTTTATGTTCAGCACGCAAAAAATGCATGTTAAATTGTCACTGGAATGCTTCAGGAGAGCAACTGTCCCCCAAAAAAATGCACAACCCCAATCCCTCTCCTTAGGGATTTATTGTATAAACCTTCCAAACAGAGGCAAGTTTATTGAAGGTTTCATTCTGTCTCCTCCCTGGAGACCAGCCTTAGCGGATTACTCTACATAAGAACAAATAACCAGTACGATAAACTGGCTGACTAATGAATGGGAACCAGCTTATGCCAGTTAGTGTGAAATGTAGAATCTAATCCGAAATATACGAGGAAGCATGCTAACCAGTGTGAAACATTGTTTCCTAAGCAATTTTTTGGAAGCGCTTTTTCTACTCCGAAATTCAGTGCAGCTTCACATATTTCTCTGTGCAACTGAAATTCTTTTTACGTATTTTTTTAAACGTGCACGTTGGTTTGGTATTTTTTTACTGAGTGGGCATCACCAGTATACTGTAGACTCAGTGACTAGTTTGCACTCTATTTGTGCACAGTAAAAAACTTTGATCTTTAAGCAAACATATTCTGTAGTTACATCAACGAGTAAAATATTATTAGGTAAGGAAAGGGCACAGTTGCACAAACAACCCCGGTCAACTTTGCTAACGCTTTGTTCATATAAACTCAAGAGCAATTTTTCAAGAATCGTCTGCACAGAGCGAAGTCGAAGATCAATGACGTCATGGAGGATACTGTTACGAAAGCTTTTTACGTTCTGGATGTGACAGCACGAATCGGCATTTCAATAAACAAATGTCCATACTCGTAAACATGCATTTTCGCTCTCGACTGACCCATTGTCTACACTCGCTCCCTCACCTCTCAGAACCTTTTACTCCGTCTTTTGAAAAAGGTTGCACTAGGAACAAACAGTGTGTACTCCTGCAGTTTTCGTGGATTCTTGTTAGTTTTAGTGTGACGAAGAAAAGTTTTGGGCGAAAGCAATCTTTCGATATCTCTTCATCTGGTTCAGTTATCTACATAGAACGGACAAACTTGATCAAAACAGCGAGTAAGTCTGAAACTGGTTAAAATCATTGATCACTACTAAAGGCCAAGAGTGATAAAGCTTGTGTGAATTTACTGTCTAAAGTCCTTAAGGGGTTATCCTCTTTCGATATTCGTAACTGGCATTAGGGTTGTTTCAGACACCTAGACAAAGTGGGTCGTCTTTGATTTTGAAATGTTTGGATACTCACCATTTGTACAACAAATATTTTGATCGATTTTTCATTTATGACTTTAAGAAGTCCAATCGTTATCCGCCAGAACTTTACACTTTAATTGCACGAATGTTAACTCAAGGTCTAAAATTATTATGGGCAATAAACGTGATTGAATAATTACAATTAGCAGGCCCTGTCAACCGATAAACTTTAGTCTAGTTGGAAGTTTTTTCCTAATTGTTATTCAGTGAAATTGCTTGTGAAATACGTGTGCTTCACATTCCCAAAATTTGAAGACACGGCTAAAAGGTTATTGGATGAGCGTCAACCAGAATCCACTTTCCCGGTGGAATTGAAGAGGTATGTCCACAATTCCTCAGATATGATGGTGAAGAAAACACAGCCAGAGGTTTTCAGTTTTAGCAAACAAAGTAAACAGATGGAAGACTAGCCATTAAAATCCAGCTTGTCCCCTTGTTCTCTCAAATGTCTGACCTGACAGCCAGTTGTGGCGAGACAATGGACACACGTGTGGATCATCTGAACCGACGAAGAACGACCTACTCACCAGATCACATCAAGTGGCTTATAAATAGCTAGAATGCAGCAGTGGCATTCATCCCACAAGGTCAGTCAACATGTCTGACTTCGGAAAGAAAGAAGATTAATTCGGAAAGTGGAAACAATTCTCAATGACAACAAAAAGTGTTCTAATATCTAGGGGCAAACATAGAGCTGCCAAAAGACAAATAGTTGAATTTTTTTTAAAATGAAAGCATGAGGGTGTCATTACTCTACAACAATACAACCAACACAAGCCCATAATAACATTCCTCGATTAGATGTTCTACGGAAAGCACACAAGACCCGTGCGCCTTTGCGCCCAGTTCCTGATTTGAACAACTTGCTATGTTGTAATGTAACCAAGTGGCATCTCAATGTGTTAAAGCCGATCCGCACCGTCATGTACAAACACAGCATATACGACAATTTTTTTATGTTGAGTATTAAGTATTTTAAACAAGCAGATATCGTTTTCTTGACAGGACACTACTCATAATCTTGCTGAAAACTCTTCGGAAGTTCACGAGGAATTCCGCTGAAATTTAGTTGAGCCACTCTTTGGCAAACTTCACCCAGTCTGGGTAAACTAGAGCCGGAAATCGATGTGACTGCGGGGACCGCGCCTACACACTGAATCCCAAGAAGGGCTTTCGAAAGATTTTCAGCAGCGTTATGAACAATTTTTGTCAGGAAAATGCTCTGCGCTACTCCGAATATCTTACCGGTTGAAACATAATACGGACTGTAATCGGCATATTCAGCTGAAAAAGACCATCATGAAAAAATGGTTCAGCTAGGATTCATGTGATTGTCCCTTTAGAACCAAACTGGTTTAAGAGTGAGTGCCGCGCGCTTAGGTATAGACTTTACTAGCCACATTATCAGATAGGCGCTGAAATATCAACTATCTAGTCTGCTGCTACATGAAAATGGAAATATTTTAGTTTCGCTGGGGTCGTGGTAGAAATCCAAAGCGGATGACAAATAAAGGTCACCACTGAAGAGTGGTCATTGTGAGAATCTCATCGTTGAAAAGTTCCGCAGCGTATGAGGGACGATATAAAACTATTCTATCGAAAAGCTGCACATCCAGTACTGGTCAGGTTAAACGATTTTCGATTCCACTTTTTTGTCACTACCTCCTAATGTTTCAATGCAAAATGACGCTGGAACGAATAGGCTGAGGTACTAAAAGGTATATCATGTCTCACTCTGCATAGCTGAACGTTTGTAACGTCGGCTAATCTATAGTCGATTAGTTCTTTTTGAGTTTCAGTCGGGTTTTTTTCAGCGAATTCTTCAACTTTTGTTCAACAACTAGTGGACCTTGAACTTCTTCGGTTTGGAAATATTTTCGAAAGCAACGCGTTGGACGAGAGTTAAGCGCTGGCTATAGCCTCGAAAACACGGAGAATCCACAGGCCTATTGTGTTTTCAACTGTTTTTCCTTTACGACTTTTGAAACTGGGCATAATAGTCAAAACTAAATAGGTAAATCGGTAGAAATTCCCGCTCCAAAGGAGTGGACACTCTACAGAGTGTTAACATCTGACATGCATGGTGGGTTTCATTGTGTGTTTATACAGCGTTGTGTTTTTACCGACAGGATTACCTTCGCTGGTCACTTACGATGGAATTAAATAGGGGGCTCCCAACACTAAAGAATGTACTCCCCACAAATATCGTGTTTCTTGATATGGCGACTGAAAACGACAATGACGCTGTTCTAATTCTTTTTATCAGTGGTAATCGGTATCAAACTAAGAGGTTCGTAAGTCGATCAAGTTGAGGCACTTGTTTGAAATTGCCTACAGATCTACCTGAAATGCGTCGAAAGCAGTTAAATTGATAAAAATTGGAAGCAGAAAAGTGGAGTTAAGATTTCTAAGCAGGTGGTTGCGATGGTGGCAGACATTTAGGTGGCAGAAAAAATGCACTTACAAAACGGAACACGAGTACAGTTGCTAACAAGCCAACTAATTATCGATATGTTTTCATAATCAATAACTGGTCACTAATTAAGAGCAGTAGTTGGGGATAGAATATGCTTGAGGGACAGAAAGAGTAAATAAGCGCTAATGTCCTTCGCAATAAATTTTTCGATATCCTCCCAGTATTTCAAATTATTGAGCAAGTTTTGGCGGTAGTGATTTCGAAAATCAGATTGATAAAAAGCTTCAAAATTCTGTGGCAGACTGTTTTGCCAAATCATCATCCCGTAGCGTAAATCTAGGTGGTCCTTAATTGTCGGAAACTTCCTTGGAATACATAGGGGTACCTCTGGTCCCTCAGTGTAATCCAGTATAATACGCCTTACCTGTCTGGTCGCTGGTTTCTGGATGATGTCATTTTCTGTAACAGTCTGTGTGCTGCAGTCGCTTTATTCTCCTCTCCACGTCTGAATGCCAGTCAATGTTGTTGGTTTAACTCTTTCAAACTCCTAGCAAAGAATTCGGAGACGGTGCTTTTCCATAAGAGAAACCGTCCGCGGATTGAACGTAACGTCGGGGTCAAGTGCTTTAAAATTTGGCTGCAAGTTTTCTATGACCAATTTTGAGTTTTTCCTCAGTAAAAGTTAGTTGTACACGCTGAAAGCACTTGTTAGGAACGGCGAGAATTTCAACGGTGGTATTGCATGTCCGCCAGAAGAATTGCTTCTTCGTGGTTTGACCGTATGAAACCGACCCTTATTAATTGACCAGGTGGGCGGTGATCTGTTCGCCGAGTTTGGTAAGTGACTTGCAAACGTTTCGTCACCATTCGAAGAGATATCACTATCAACAGCACACTGCTGACATTTCCTGGCATGATAGCGAAACGTCTGCAAGTAAATTGTCAAGCTCGGCAAACAGGACAACGGCCACCTGATCAATCACCAATAAATGCTTCCCAGCTACCAATATTCCAACAAATCAACAAACTAACCCATAGACAATACGCATTAAGACAACTTTATTTGATCACTCACTCCGATTCTTGTCTGTCCCGGCAATCAAAGTAAATGCTGCCACAGAACAACTTTGAAAGCCCTTGAAAGAACGGATTATTTGGGAAAATATCACGCAAGCTTGAGGAAACTGTAGGCACGCTGTATCATTCTGAAATATTTCAATGTTCCACGCGGTCTGGCATCACAGCATTCCAAACTTACCCACTGTAGACTCGCCATCCCCATTACTCAGCAGTTCGATAATCCAAATCCCGCGGACTATTTCATTCCCTATCCTCCAAAGTAAGCAAAAACCCTCTAAGACGTTTGGTTTATATTAAGCAACATTTGACTCGAATCAAGCTGTCTGTAACAGAAACGTTTGAATTTGTACTTTGGCCCGTTAGTCATTGAGTGTCAACATTATAAGCAGTTGACAGATACTGGATGAGGAGGGAAAAATGAGCCGATATCCAATCTAAGAATGCTAGTCAACAAGGTCCCTACAAAATCCGTGCTATGTACTACAGGGAAATGGAAACGGTTGTTGTGAGACGTGCTAGTGGAAACTCCCCCTTTCGATTATTTCAGTGCTGATAACCAATACTCAAAAAGTTAGTTTTCTCTCAGATAGTTGCTCTTTATTTGATGTGATGCGTCAACAAACACCCAAAGTGAAAGGAAAAAAGTAGTTTCCCATCGCGGTTGATCCTTAAACGGGGAATAAAATCCTCTTGTACTGAGCATTTTCGCCCTCTTTGATGTGTGACCATTTGTCCAAAATGTCCGGAAAATTTGTTCGCCTTCACAGACCTCACCGCACTCTTCTCAGGAGACAGAATACAAAAAGCCGTTTCTTCATAACCTCAGAAGTGTCCCAATTCCCTTTGCAGCAATTGATTCAGCTCAGGAAATTTCTCAAACGTTCAAGTACTAGTTAACTAAGCTGGGATTGTAAGAAGTCATTTGGAAAAATAAACAAAACCATCTGATGAAAACAGCCGCATTTCTATTAGTTGCAACGAAAAATTGATCCACCAGATTGTCAAGTTCTTAAAATCTGATGTGAGAACCGTAATTTGTTAATCGAAAATCGGGTCCAAATGTTTGATCATTTCTAATTGGGATTTCGTCTCGTTAGTGAAAACATTTTGTTCTGAAAGGCCTGGAAGCACTCTACTGTAGTGTGTTCCTTGTTAGGAATCAACAGCACTGCCCACCTCAGGAAATTCCAGTAGGGTGTTTCGAAGCCGCATCCCTCTGCCTGTAGTCTGAACACTTAACCGTTCGGATACGACTGCTTGATCATCAGTGTGATTAGCTCTCACTCAGACATGACTTAATGCTACTCATACTCTGATCACATAAACCATATATGGTCACTTGTTTTCTGGCTTCTCAAGTGACGAAATCTCAGATGGAAGTTTCATTCAACTTGTGGGGTTAGATATATGACTGATTTGTCGTGTCTCTGCATTTTACTGAGGCTTGCTGAGTTTGTAGGTGTAGCAGAAATATTCTGAGGTGCACTCAACTTCTATCCACGTCTGCACTCTAAGCACACTTTGAATGTGCTAGTTTGCTAGGCACAACTCCCTAAGGTGATTTTCAGTAATGTGTTGTTTATGAAGTTTTCGGGAAACATAATACTTTCAACAAGGAGCACTTGCACAATTTTCGGATTCTCTGAACAGTTTTCTAATGTGTCTGATGAAATGATTTCGCATACAAGTCCTTGATTACGCATGGCGTATTACTTAGCTAAAGAGAACCGTTGTGTTTCCTTTTTGGAATCGAGTTTCTACCGGTGGCCGGCTTGGATACTATTTAATCATCGAGGAAAATTCTATAAAAACTAGAAAAAATATATGATGGCTTACTTCCTGCATTCATAAGCAAAACAAAACTGGTACAACCACCACATGCTCCACAGGATTTCCATATCCCTGAGTGGGAACTTTATATCGTACGAAAAGTGTGCTATTGACCATTAAATCTATAAATTTTTTAATCTACTGCATTCGACAGCTCAAATACAGCTCAGTCGACAGTCAGTAAAATAACATGTTTCCATTAGCTATGTATTTAAATTTCTAAATAACGGGATGTACTTATGAACGCGTTCTAATGTTAGAAATTCCAGTCAGTTAACCATATGTCCAATCCTAAAGTTAATTGCATTGACTAATTGTGTTCACTCAGTGTGACAAGTTTTTACGGTGAATTTGAAAGTTAGACCCCAAATATCAATGCTTAAATACCTAAAACGTTCTTTGGAGAGTAGATTTAACAGTTTTAATCGACGGAAGATCTATCCGTTGAATGCTGTGTCGTCCAGGGTGCTAGCACTAAAACGTTTACAGAATGACTGCTCGTGGTGGATTCAGTTTTACTCCATTCACAACCGCTTAATTATCACGCGATATCTCGAATGTGTCTAGCCATAATCCAAAGGCATCATGCACTGGTTGCGACCAGCTACCTTGATGGCTTGTCAGAAGCAGCCACGTATAAATTCCTACCAGTGTAACGGTGGATATTACTGATGAGACATGCGAATAGTATGTGTGTTCTCGTAACTCCGACTTGATCTAATGGAAGGTGGGATTTATTACGGAATTTGTGGAACTACTTTGCAGTTTCGCTTGCAATTTTGTGATAGTCAATGAATATCCAGGAGAGTTCAGGAAGACGCGTTCAAGAAGAAGACGGATATTCCGTTTTTAAAATCACGTGCAAATGAGAGTCTGACATTCCTGTTCAATAGTCTGTAACTGTTTAGTTGGCGTTTCTCTAATAAACAACAGCGCGGCGAAGGGCTTTCCTCCTTACACCAGTGGGTTGTTTTATCAGTGTTCACTTGTCATCCAAACTCTCCAGATAGCTTTCTCCAGCTTCTGTCTTCAAGTCATTTTTGACTTGACGATGGAAAATCGTTGGCGTTGTTATCTGTCCTAACATGCTCTCACCAGTCTTACTCCAGATTGATGCTATCCTATGCAAATCACTAGTGCGAGCAACTGAGAGGCCATACTCTGAGCATCTGTGAACCATCGATACATCATTCCGCAGCCCACTTGAATAGTGATTGAGATGCGTGCATTGAAATTTGGTATTTCACCCGAATTCTCAAGAATCCATAAATTAGGCGGGTCAACGCAACATGCTGATCATGTCAGATTGTGTGACTGCCTGAAAGTTCGAGGAACGTCCCATTAACTTACCCATTATCCTGCTTGGACGACTGGCTAGACGGAAGAAACTCAATCAATACTTCTATGGTTGTCGTAGTCAGCGTTGCAGCTCAATTACAATTTCGATGAATTTGAGCATTGGTTCGGTACACCAACCGTTGATGTGATGCTGGTGACCGACGTAGGCTTGTTAGAGGCTATGAACAAATATAGGCGAGCTATCAGTGCAGACTGCGCAAGTAAAACTGATAGGTAACATCGCCAATCTATTTTTTTCTCCCAATAAGTTTCTTCAAGTTGTTGATGGAAATTATGGATGAAGGATGAGTGCGGCCTCCAAGTCGTGCATTGTCTCGAGGGTTGCAGTGCATGAGACGATAGAGAAGGACTTATCTTGTTCTAACCTTTTAGTTTGTAGAAATTTACCACCTTTGGATGTCTTCAGATTCCCCGGTTTACCAACAGTCTTCACGTTAGTTAACGGAGATCTTGTTTTTTTGAAGAACCCGTATAAGCCGGGTAACTTGAGAAGCAATTTGCTTTCAGTTTTACGACCAAAACCATAGTCAATGGCCTGAGCTGATATCTACCTGCTTTTATTGTGTTTTGCTTGTTCTTCGAGCCAAATCCATCGACCAAGTTGGACATCCTTAGTTCACTAACACTTCTTACCATAATCACCGTACCAAACTACCAGGTTATCAGTAGTCCATGCGGAAAGACCATGTTAAATCTCACCCTGCGTATTTTTATGAGTGCCTACTAATATTATTTTCTGACGTGAATCATGCAGTAGGAAGTGAAACCGTTCGTGCTTTCTCCCTAGGACATGTCCAATGAAGCACCAGTTACGTTGTTATCGACTCACTATTTCCAAGAATTTTCAGGTCGTTTTCCCATGAGCATCCCATGATCAACGTCGTCTCCCTACTCTCATTAGTGCCATGTGAGCAGTAAAACAATAAAACACTAAGGTCATATAGTAGCTCAAACATTTGCAAGTTAAGCATCCAAATATTACTTTCTCTGAAAGGCTACTGTCTGTAGCGGTACAAGACAACAATGTCCGCCAAGAATGAAGCGTGACCTTAAGGCAAGATTGATGTCGGATTTTCTTTTTCGGTTTGCTTTTGGCGACTATTGTACATGAAATGTACCCACTGTGGTGAGCGGCTCTCGTGTACGGATTCCAGATGGCTTATTTCCACTCAAAAATATTCGCTGCCTCCAAGTTGTGGCACATGGTGTCCCAATGCATACACCATTTCTTGCCCAAATCTGGTTCGGTTCTGGCAACTACTGGTTGATTAAGTGTATGGTACAGATATGAAAAGTGGCTGGCATTTGTCCAGCCGGACGAAATCTGGCGTCACTCTAATGGGTATTAATCTACTTAATTTTTTCGGACAGTTTTGGTCCAAATGCAGTTTTGCTGTTCATGTGCTTTCGACTAGTTTGACGTCAGGTTTAACCCTTTTTATGGACAAACGAAGTCGTTATTCTTGCTTTTGTTAAGTGCAGCGGACATTTGCCACACATTAGCCAAACATATGTCTGGTGATTCGTTGTTTGGTAACTGTTTTTGAATTCGGAAACGAAAATACTGAATGGATGGAGAACGTTTCGCGCTCAATAAGGCGCTAAATATTTACTTCTTTCTCGATTCACTGTAGCGCTCACGTATTCCATTCTGCAGCCCAAAAAACTTTCAGTCAACCGTTAGGAAAGTGGTACCACCATAGAGCCGTGTGTATTAGTAACTTAGTTCACATGCCAAATTTTTGTTGTCCGGGAACTAGTGCAATAGTACAGTTGTTTATAAGGCCTACCCGGGACAAATATCCTTTGCAAGTAAGTTTTATTATTTAATTAGATGCATGGTTGCGTAGACCGAAATGCTTATTTGTCAGATATGTAGCTTAGTATCAGCGGAAGACGGTGCGGAACAACACGGAACACCATGGAAATCAACGTCCGTTTTCAACAGATATTAGAAGGTAAGGCGGCTGCGACGCACATAGCAGATTAAGAGGTGCGCAGAGTGGCTCTGTGGGAGGTAAACGTGTCGATATCTTTTCTCTCAATGAAACTATTCTCTCGGTGAACATTATTTAGTAGTCCGTTGCTTACTATCCCCCACGTCCCAAGCAATCCGAGTGGCAAAATGTGTTTTCAGCTTCGATGAAGTTTTATCCGAGCTTGTAACTGCTGACTTAAGTAGTTGGTTGAGTTTGAGACTCGGATGTCACTGTCTTTAAACAGTTGTCACATACAACCAAAATATCACCAGAGCACACAAGAACAGTAGATAAAAGGAAGGGTTGGAGACATTTTATTGACAGAATACACTGCCCAGAGGTTTGCTGGAAGCTCTTCAAAGGCTTTCAGACTTCGATTTTATCCTTATTGGAGCTCATCAGGTGGGCGTGGTCCCTGAGTTCCCAAAAACCTTTTCTAAAATGCATCCTGCCCAAACTGTATACTGGAATATCTCAAATATTTTCCTAACTGAAACGAAAGTGATTTTGTGTTGCACTTTCATTTGGACAACAGCATAAACGACAGCTTCGTACCAGTCTCTCGTTAACAATCAAGCCAGGTTACACCCAGGTACGTTTCGCCCGTAAACGACTATGTCCCTACAAGCACACTCATTTGCAAATCAATTTGGTTTTCACGAGACTCAAATGAATCTCTCGTTTATGATATCCTTCAACTGAATGCGCAGCACACAGGCCGCCTCATGTCTCACTTGGCACGATTTTTGAGATATCGTAATACTCACCAGGTTGCTGAAGACTCCTCGACATCCGACGACCGGTTTCGGCCTTCTTGGGACAAATAAGTGTATTTGTCGAAATCAGTCCAATTTGGGTTCAAGTAGAACATAAGGTTGACGGAAACTCGGAGACTGCGCCTAACTGATGAGCCCCAAATGGGGCGAAACCGGTCGTGGGCTGACGAAGAGTTTTCAGAAATCTTGTGAGTAGTTTCCTTTATGCAAATACACTACGATATCTCGAATATCGTGCCAATGGAGACATGAGGCGGCCTGTAGGCTGCACATTCAGTTTAAGAATATCAGAAACGAGAGATTCATGTTCCTACTTCTCATCGCAGGAGCGGTATGTGCACTTTGTTTGAGGCGTAACTATAGCCATTTGAACAACGGTTTGGCTTTAACGGGTGACTAAGCTGAATCCCAGCTGAATCCTTCGTTTGTGTTGCTGCTCCTTAACTGAATGTGGCGTAGAAAGATGGTCTTCTGTTTCAGTTAACACATATTTTGACCTGTCGAAACAGTGATTTGCTTTTGACCTCGTGTTATAACTGTACGTAGTGAACACACCCCAAAGTCAAACCACGTGACTAGCATGACAACTGCTCACTTAACCGGTACATTTAACCTGATCGAATCATTTGACATGAATACAGAGTACCAACGAATCACTTCAAGGACGGAAGACAAAATGCATTCTCAAAATTCGAAGCAACTGCAATTAGACTGAGACAAAAAACCTGTTTCATTTTTGTTGCGAACTCTCAACATCACGAAATCTTGAAAGAATTAAATCCCTAGGTACCATACAAACACTGCGACGAAAGGTTGTTCAGTCGTTTGATTTACATGCAGGTGAACAGAGTAAGACGCTACCCTCATCCGTCAAACATTTCACGTCAAGTGGTTTAGTGGTAATGGGCTCCGAGTGTGACAGCTTCCCAATTGGAAGGTCAACGTGACGTAAGGTATTTTCTCCTTTCTGTGAAGATTACTTTTAGGCTGCAAATAGTGCAACGTTTGGGGTTGAGCACTGCTGATTATACCAGAAAAAGACGCCCTACAGCTTTCAAAGTGGGATTTCAACCAAAATCTCACAAAAATGTATAAAATTTCATTGATTCGCCAAATCTAGGGAGTAATGCGCGCTCAAAAAAAAATAGACTAGACCCTAGGAACTTTCATCAACTTTGTTTTTTTGAGACAAATTTGGGAATGTCTTTCTGAAAGGCGATTTCTTCGTCCTTGAATTTTATTCTGTTTTACTTATGTAAGGGCAGAAGAGAGCGTAAATGATTTGTTCCACGAGTATGTTGTTCCGTCTGCAACTTGCAACCTGATTAAAGGATCGTGATGACTCAAGGTTTAGCATTTTCTCCTTAGAATGTAGGATTGCTCACTATCCTGTTTATTGGAGTATTAGACACCTTGTCCAGCATACCCTATTCATTAGGTACGTTAACCCATTCTGGTTGCAGTACATCCTTTTAATGGAACATCTTATCCAACCGCTTGAGACCACATCCCATACTTTCCCAAATAAACTCAATTTGCTTGATTATATATGCGCATTTGACTTCAAAAATGTACTATGGCAATGTATGCCAAATTTAACCCTTGGGGCCAGATTCAACGACCGAATAATCTGCAACACGACCGTTCGACAGGTCTAAGCTGCCCCTTTAAATACGGCTGACAGTACCCCATTTCGGTGGGAGTTATCCTTGAGGTAAGCCAAATCTGTCAACAGTTTTACTCCTTTTGGTAAGCTTGTTTTTCTGCTCATCATGTTATTGATTTCGCTTTCCTCTCGTTCAATCTGAAACATTGAAAATTTCAGAAAATATCACCCACTACGTCGGTAACCAATCTAGTTTTCTCACGCAAAAAACTAATAAAACGTCGTGTTTCCGGATGACCATTTATCCATCGATGAGTCCAGTAGTCCACTCGATAGCTATCTGTGATTTCCATTCGACATAAGCGATCCACCAAGGTCACGATAGAATACCGGCAGTTGTAATTAGCACCAACCAAAAAATTATGTTATATATGTAGACAGTATAATAGTCCATCAGAATAAATTGAACAATAGCACGCCAATTGGTTATTGACAGAAGTTGGATATGCATAGATAGATTGTGGAGCAAGCGGTGATTGGTCGAACCTTTGGTAAAGAAGTCCCAGATAGTGTACCAAGAGAATGAGAACATATTGCATCACTCTACGGTAAGGTACAGCACATCCTGTCCCCACTGAAATAATACGTAGTCCAAACCTGAAATGGACCCTTCAACTGGTGTTTAACAGACCAATAAGTGTTACAAACCCCTCCCTCTTGGCGCCACGCGGGTTATACAAAAGAAATTACCACACACCAGGACATTCGACCTCGTGAAATCATGAATGCTTGAAACTGTTGTCTAACCAAAGTGAATCCAGCGTTCTTAGTTCACTGATGACATGGTACAGGAAACCCACCGTGAAATAGCTCACAGAATATCACCTCCCATAGTTTTCAGTCCTATTTTCGTGGCGTTCGATCAACCCCCGGTTAAAACGGATGAAATCCACATCACTGATTTTCGCAACCGAACACTTAATTAGTGACACTTTCTGTTTATCTGCGAGGCGCAAGTTTGAAATTTACCCGAATAACATCCCGCACCCCTTCAGCACGCAAGCTGATATCAATAGGATTCTGGGCGTGAGGGATACAAATTAATTAAAAATTTAGTGGACGAATGGTTTGACTAAAATTTACCTAAGTTTTTAGTGTTCCGAGTGGAACAAATAAAGATTAAAGGGGGAATGTGTGCAGTATTTTGCAAGCTATGTTTCGATTCAACCAAATTCATTGATACAAAGCTCGATGGGTGTGCTTTAGAAGGCAAGCCAGTTTTGTTAAGAACTGCTGGCGGCTATGAATTGGTTTGGATGACCTACTTTTCCAGGCATTTTTCACGCTGGTTGTTTGTTTAACCGTTTTTTTACCGGTACCGACCAACCAGCTCTGATATCGTGTGATAATCTTGTTCATCCAGCCTGCTTGTTCTTGCCAAGACTGCTTATGAACGACCAAAATATAAGTCATAGGTGCAGACCATGAGACTGAATAATTTTTTCTGCTCAACGAAATGAATAATATTGCACTGGAGATGAGGGCGATTTTAGTTAAAAGGATAATAATGATAAAATGCCAATCATAATAAATGCTCTCACTTACACAGGAGTTAATCTTGACAGGAGATTCATCTGAATCTAGCTGAGTCTGTTGGTGATGATGGTCTGCTTCAAGTAGAACATGAGTTTGAGGAAACCCGGGGACTGCCCCTACATAAAAAGCTCCAGGAAAAGGGAAACCGGTCATTGGGTACCGAAGAGTTTTCATCAAACTTATGGGTAGTGTGCTACGTCCAAGGATCGAACTTGAAAGGGTTACATTGTTTTATTGTCATCGGAGAGCGCCACACTAGCTGCACTGAGGGAATTCGATGGCGAGAAGTCGACGTGTGACAAAATACTGACTAGAAGGTGAGTGTAAATTGGAGCCATTTTATTTCACCAACTCAGGCCAGAAGATTCAAGAGATGTTAAGGAAGACAAACACACCACAAATTAAAAAGAAACTAGGCAGCAGTCATGTGATGGTTATTGTACACTTATAAGCACAGATGCAGAAAGGGTCAATGGACCGGGGGTCGAATATATTAGGTAAGTAGAATAGCTCGTATAACAGCACAAGTATCGTACAAGTCTCTTCTGAATGCAAAGTTCTCCGTTACTTAGCCTAATCTCAATGACAACTTCGAGCGACATTGGTTCTCTGAGACAAAAGTCTCGTCTTAGGACCAGCGTATGACACTCGACCCAAGCACACACTTATAGCTTTCGGCCAAGACTGCCGTCCAAATGGTTACTGATTACGCGGCTAACGACCATATGCGCCACGTTAGTAAAGTGCATCAGCCCCAGCCGCCAAACCCGTTTTGAGTGGGCGTTTTTTGGGGATGATTCCACTCCAATGTGTGGTGTTCAGGTCTCTGTTTTTTAGACAGTATGACCTTGAGTATGAGTGCCTTTGCGTACCAACTCTACAAAAGTATGTGCACTGTCAGTTTTAGTACCCCTTCTATGCAGTCGGAAGCAGATATATTCATGGATGGTCGGTATCGTGGGGAGGTTTGGGAACTTTTTAACAGTTCGGAAGTCGAGGGTTTGTGACGCCATGAATTTTTGTGTGATGTGCACTGCTGAGGACTCCCAATAAGGATAAAACAGCTGAAGTGCTCCTCGGCATTTCAACACTCATTGAACGTATCGAATTTATTGAACGAGATATTCGTTGAATTCCCCCAATTCTCCGCATACTATCAACAACTTCTATAGTGTTTACGGATCGTTTGACCGACAGCGACTCGTTGACACTTTGAAACAAATAGGTATCATGTCATCTCAAGCTTGCGTGCGCCAAGAAGTAATTTTGAGCCTTTCAATAACAGATATTTGAAAAAAATCAAACTACCGGGCATCAAAATTTGATGCCCGGTAGTTTCTGTCCTCACAACGTAGGCGGACAAAATACTGTCGAAGTGAATGATAACAAAGTGGAATGTGAATTTGGTGGTTTCTGCCGTAGCCTATATTGCAACAGAAACACCGGGACTCAGCTCACGGGGTGGCGTCCACTTTATCAGGGTCTGTGCATGGTTCATTTTGTTAGATGACTAATTTGGTCATATTCTGTCACTACCAATTATTTTCACCAGGTTAGCAAACGATGATGATAGCTGTAAATGAAGTGAACACGGTGTGGATAAATTTTGAAAATACGTTCGGTAAAAATGCACACAGCACGAGATTCGACAATGCCCCAGTCAATGTTCGTATACCGATTCTCCTTGCGAGGGCGGCACCTCATCTCACTTAAAAGCACCTGTTTTTTTGCTGTTCTATCTAACTGTTTGTTTATCCAATCTGGCCGGCGGCAGGGCATAGCTAACGATGTACTTGCGCCAACATATACATGCACACCGATAGCCAAAATTGCCTGGGGACCAATCGATAAGCCCACAAAAGCACTCTGACGCATCTTAAGGTCAGTATTTGGGTGTGCTGGTGTGTAATTCACAAACAAACACACTTGTCGGTTGATGAAGCCCGGTACTTGACCGGTAGCCGTCGTACATATTCTGACAATTTTGATTGGTCAAAATCAACAAGAAATCCTATTCGCTCCATAAGGCACACTTATACTGGCGTATCCATAAAATATTCCAAAACTAGTCCACATTCTTGTGTGTTTCACAAAACTCACAAAAATTTCCCATGGCTTCGACATCAGCCCATGCCTACACTCCCCCGCCGAGACCATACACAGAGAAATTACTAGAACAAATTTTGTCTTTCAATGTGACGCATGGGTTGGTGCGGAGCGGCTGCTACAAACTGAGCTCAATTAATGCCTCTAATCGACAGGAATTCATCAATGTTGTACTACATTTTGACGTTCTGTCCGCCATAAGGAAAGAATCACAGGGAGAACAGTGGATATACTGTATTGAGCAGACATTGCAACCTCCATTGTCTGAGGACTTGGATAGTACGCAACAGTTGCAAGACAAAGAAGAACCTAAATGTAAGCGCACAAGGTTTTATCTGATGTACACTGCTACAAAGTAGGGGTGATGGAGAGATCACTCTTCCCGCCGCTGTAACCATTCTTACTGATAAATCACCAAACTAGCTTTACCTTTGAATTGTCCGAAGTGGAATATCTATATAGGATTCAGTCTTACACCATGGATGCGCCTCATCAGCCACATTTGTTGCATAGGGTGATGCACATGGCTCCAACTCTCAGCATATACACTCATTTACGAGATCCTTGTTTCATGTTAGATCATTAATAATAAATGAGCCACGTGTAACTATTGCATATCTGTGGCCTAAATAGGTCGACACATACCATACGAAAACTCGAAACATTCAAGTTTCTCTTTGGTTCGGACTTTGAATATATTTGATGATTTTCTAAACAAGGATAGAACAGTTTTAGCGGCAACTCACGTTTTGGACCTAGGAACATGCCAAACTATAAGCGGTTCTGCCGCAAATTTTAAACACGATGGAGTCAACGCAACACTTATATAGACGTACCAGTTTTTTTAGGAGTGATAGAGGTCTTATTATTGAACCATGCTGCTTGCTTTCCTCCTAATTTCTGCCTATTATGCACATCCTAAAAAACCATCAGCTGAAAGGGAAAAGTAACAAAAACAGTAACATTATCAATATTCTAACTGTTTTCTTTTGGGTCAGTAGGTCCTTATTTTTGTTGCTGAGTAAAGGAACAAGCCTATATTCGAAATTCCCATTGGGTAGGACACTTTATGTTCTTTTTTCCAAGTAGGTGTAGACTTTGCATCTTTGCGGACTTCAATTAGCTGGTGATTTCGCATCTGGAGTTGAGTCGTGTTTTCTCCTCAGGTGAGATTAGGAATCTTTACTGTTGCCTAAATTTTAAACGACGATTCAAGCGGTGGAAAGTCAACACACACATGTGAAGACAAGCATTTGTTTGCAAAGCCAGTTGGCACTGTTCTTAGATCCTATCTCACACTGGTGATATCCAGTCTAAGAAGAGCCTGCAAGCAAGTTACCAAGTTGGGCAAATGGGTCGGGAGGCTGATCAGCGGCCAATCAGCTGAGTACACGTTCATAACCAATATGTTTAGCTGAATATCTGGCTAACACTACATTGATCTGCAATGTCTACTTCGGTTTTAAGGTATGTAACCGTACCGAGAGAAATCCTAAGATAGGTTTACCTAGTCAGCCTGAAAACACAGTGGTGAACAGTCAACTCTATAAGTAATATCATATTGAATGAAGCTAAGTGAAAATACATTGAAAACAGAGTTTATGTCATTCAGTTGAACCCATGCAACATTTGGGTTACACCAAAAACTTTTATGAAGTAAAAAATCCAAGAAGCCTTAAAGAACACGAAAAAGAGCCAAGAAATAGTTACTTCTTCTTGAGGGGAATATGATTTTTCTCTCCGGATTTGAACAGCCTTGTGGACTCTGCAGAAGTCAAGTTCCGGGAAGCTTGTCTACACCTTTTTATATGGTCTCCATAAATGCAGTGAAAACAGCATTGTAGTTGTTTATGCCTATTTGGGAGGCAAGGCCATGAAATAGGAACTAGATTTTTACCTAAGTAACGAGTCCCGGTATGAGATGAGAACGTGTCTATACTTGTTCCAATCAGTTCAGTACATTTGTAATGTCCATTTCCGACGGTCTCGCCTTTTATACAGCGAATCAGCAATATGGTGTAACTAAGCAGCTTTTAAATTCTATATATATCGTCTTTGCATCGTTGTTTCATGATTCTGCCCTCACTGTTCAGACGGTGAGTAAAACTCACGCTTCAGCTTAAAATAGTCTAGGACGTGAAAAGTCAACCTTTCCTTACTTGCGACAGGGCGTGATGGCTTACAGGTTAGAGCACGAATTTACTGACCGGTAGGTCCGTGATTAGAACCGGACCTCTGGCTCTCGACTTCTTCTATCCAGGCTTTGGTAACCTGCCAGTATCCCAGCCCTCGTGCTTTCTTCGGGTGGCAAGGCAGTTGGGCACCGAAATTGTGCTACAGCTGAATGAATGAAACGAATGAATGACTCATTACGTGCTGCCTATTTTTATCCCCATTAACGACTGTGCCGTTTGGTCTGTTTTACATTTTTGGCTAAGCTTCACCCGACCTAGGTACTCAGGTGAACTCAAGGATCCTTCTCTCAACTATTTTCACTGGAATCCAGTGACTACTGTCTCTTAACCTGAGGAGTAAATACTTTCTTCTCTGCTGGAAACCTTCACCTAGCACAACATCGTCAGTAACCTAACTGTTGTCTTGTTAGATACCTTCAGCAATCCGACAATGATTGTTTCTCCATGCTGAAGTCACTTCAACATGTGTAAAGCTGCAATGTAATCTCGAAGAATGTCTGCATCAGTCTCACGGCCAATGATCACTTTATTGCTTATCTTGAATCATGCGACAAGTAGAAGCAAGTCCTTATATTTTAGACGGGTCCACATCTCGATCGTGGCCCAAACTCTAAAGCTTGACCTTTTTTCCAGCATGTGCTGAAACTCTGTGATTCTCTTCTCACGTTGACGTTTTATTGCCCCGGCTTTCCATGCAAAATCTTCCTATCTTGTTCGATTTATCAAAATTAAACATTTTGAAGGATATTATCAAAGTAGAGTAATTGCGTTCACATATGTACATAAAATAATTACTAGATTGGTTCGACATGCACTGATAAAAACTTCCAGTAGCAGACGGTGGACAGCAATTCATTCCATCCTAGCGACCTTTTCAGTACATTTCTCCTAATGAGCGTTTATGGTCTTTCTTGAGAGAAAAAAGCTTTAATGTTCGGGCGTTTTCGTGATTACCATGCCTACAAAAACTTCTATCAATGTACACGCTAGTGGTTATGCCAACTGTCTACTGGCTCACTTGTTTGTCACCACTTACAAGAATTCTCCCGTAGATTTCAACGTATTCCCGTAAGGATTTGCCCAAATAGGGGTATTTCTCAAGAGGAAGTCAAATCTTTCTTTTAGGATCCCTGGGTTTATTTCAGTTATCTGATCAGAATTTTGAAAAGATATAACTGACAAGCTGTTTGAGTTACTCTTATCTGTCCTCAGTCGCCAAAGTACAACATACATTAATGGCACCATAGCTAGATAACAACAGTGAAAATCAGTTTTGAAAATGATCACGTGTCCCATTGTAAACATCAAGTTATGCCAGCCTTCTTGATTCCTGTTTTCGGTCGATTCACTATAGTCAATACTATTTGTGCCCAGAAACCTGGGTTTACTTTTCAGTTCAGTCCGAAAAACTAGTATTTTTGGAATTTCGGATACGTAACAAGAAAAATGCAAGACTGCTTGGGGTGAGCCGAGTGATATGTGCACTTGAAAAGTTTAAATCAGGGTTCGAGTCTTCTAAAGCCTTGTAATTACAGATAAATTGTTACATTTTAAGCCGGGCTTGACAAAATATAGCCCTGATAAATTCGCTCAATAAAGGCTTTTTAATGCAGATCAGTTTGAAACGTAATTAGTTCACAAGATTTTTGCAATTTAGTTTGAAAATTTCTCTATTGTATCAGCAACTTCGAATGTTGAGTGCAATCTGCTACATGCTCACGAGAAGAAGCTACAAAATGAATGATATTAGGTTGCAAAACTTCTTGATATCCTGTTTTCCGTGCTTGGGAAATTTATGACCCTACTAAACCGATTTAGTTTATCTGGACTGGTTAACTGATTGCCTGTATGCCCACCTTTACTGAGATCGTAACTCAAAAAGCTTCCTATACTTCCACCAAAATATAAATAGTTCAGGAGGAATAATAATTCATACGGCGAATGAAACTTTCTTCTCAGGATTCGTCACTCGAAAAATCAGTCAACACGTGGCCACGTGATGCGAATTCGATGAACGGAGGATGAGTGGTGCTAAATGTTGTCTAAGTACAAGCTAACCACACTGCTGATCAGCCTCTCTGGGCCGAACGGTTTATTCTTTGACTGCTACCCTGGAGGTTGCGAGTTTGCATTCCCCTAGAGATTCGCACTGGTGATGATTCCTATAAAATATAAACTGGCAATGTTTCTCGGATTTCGACCCAAAGTCGCTTGATATATAGGATGAAATTTCGATCGGAGCGATTTTCTCATCTCCTCAAACTAACAGCAAGTTTTTCTGGAACCCGAAAAAATTCGGGCCCCGTAAATGTTAGCTAATTTTACCAACCTTATTAACACAGATTTACAAATAATCTTGTGCTCAGAAATTTCGGGGGCAAATCAGTGGACTTTGTGGTGACCAGTTCTTCGGGTGACGATTATTAATAAAAAAGACTGATGTGACCAATTAGAATGTTTACTTTCACGGGCTTATTCCTTTGTTCGCAGAGTAAGTGTGTATATGACAGGCCTATGAATGCGTCACCATCTTGACTAAAGTCATCTCAAGCAATTCAGTGTCTATAATACTTCAACAAATGTTTGACTCTTCTGTAGCTTTACAGTGACCCGTAATCGCTTGCATTTGTGAGGTTAGAGTATATCAGGCCAATGAAATAAAAATTACGCTTTTATCCAAGACGCCGGTCAAACTGAACACACGCTTTACGTTATGAGTGTTTTAAGACGCCAAACTTATGTCATCACAAACATAACATTTCGAGAATTTTACTTCATAGCAGCTGGCTTCTGTGGTCGGATGAGTTGGATTCACAGATGTTTAGCAGAGTCGATGTCAAATAACAACTGTTAGAGTCTACCCGCATAAACCGAGACTTACTTTCGATTCGAGCGATTGATTCCTATTGATGCACGGGAGCTGAAACTCCCCACGCTCGATTTCGTACTATGTACTCTGCAGTCTTTGGTGCTCTACGCAGGATAGAACTATCGTTGTTTTTTAGTAGGAGGAATCAGTTTGAGGTTTTCGGACAATGTGATCCAACTGTCAATGCTGTGATGACGTCAAAAATACTCTTAGAGACAGAACACTATCCGTTTGGTATTTCTTCAAGGCGAGGTTCAAAAGTGGTTGACTGTAACAGATGTACTGTCGACTTACTCAGTATTTGCTAAAACATGCGTATATTAAGGTAACCTACAATAATTTGTCGACCATCGAGAAGCAGTCGTCGTTCTGCAGTTGGTATGATGAAAACGGTGAAATCTAAAGGAAAGTGAACTTACAGATCAGGACAGTAATAAAGCCTTGGTAATTTGATGTTTATGCAGCATGAGCATTCGTTTGCAACATTGTGCTTGCCATTGGGAGGAATGTTGCTAGCGCAGGTTGTCGACATGACGAAATTTATGGTTGCTGAGTTCGGTCATTTGGCTGTAACAAAACTATGAAATTATACTTCTTCATAAAGGACCACCTCCTGAATAAAATCCACTACTTGTATCCAACGAGTGGACTTCGTTCTGGCAAACCAGCACATATAGGCGGAACAAAAATTCCCAAACAGACGGCGAATTTTCATCAAAATGTTTCCATTTTATCCACTTGCTTTTTTCTCACCCGAAACGGGCACTGCAGGCGGGGATGCACTTTCCAGGGAATGATGAGTTTTCAAATGTTCGACATTTCGAATCCCCATCCTAATCACTCGATTGATTAGGAGGCAAAGTGAATAAAACAATCCTCATTGTTCCCACCTCACCACACCACACCCGAAACAGGGCGTGGGCCGTCGTTAACATGGCGTTTGAAGTGTAGGTTTGAAGTAATCTCTATACATGTGCCGTCTCTGCAGTTGTTTCTTATATTTTCTCACCTGCTTTGGGAATGTCCTCACATCCGATAAAAAATCATTAGGGAATGATCAAAACTGCGGAAGCAAGTGAAGTCAGGATAATGAGATGCACACACCCTAATCCACTAAGAAAGATGCGACTGCTTTGTGCGAGAGGGTTCGCTGTTCTGCTTTATCAGGTTTCGTTATGCAGACACACTATCTCCAATAAGTCCTTATCTATGTCTCATACAAGTTTGGGAATCGCCCGTATTGTTGAAAAGGCTGTAATGTCCCCTTTTTCTGATTTCTCTCCCTCTTGTTCACCTTAGAAGAATACCGCAAACGACAGATTCAGTTTGGCCTCCAGGGAAAACTAAATTGGTATCCAAATGAGTACCTTTCGCTAATTTCGTGCATATTGGTTTCAAGTAAAACACAAGGTTGAGGAAAACCCTGGCATTGCGCCTACGTGATGAGCCCGAAAGGAAAGGCAAAACCGGTCGTGAGCTGTCGGAGAGTTGTCAGTAGCCTTATGAGTAGTGTGCCAGAGGACATTCACACCAGCAGTTTGTTGAGTACGTGGTTAGTCTTGAATGCGTACACAGAAAAACCCTGAAACCTAATACTGCAGGGTGAAAAAAGCATAAAATTGCATTGGGAACAGTTTAACAAGCGTTCGCTGAACTGGACTCAACAAGTTCTGCGCTCATGGACTCAACTGTTGACGCACTGACACAACAAACAAGACGTTATCCTTAGCAGTGAAAATTTATTTACGGCTTGCGTTTTGAATATGGACAAAACTTTAACCAATCACGGAAAAGCTTGTAGATTGTTGTGTTAGGTTAACTTTGTGCATTGATTTGTGCCAAATGAGATGCCATAAAAGTCAGCGAATATGGTCTAAATGAATTGACTGAAACCTTGGCGAGCGTTGGATGCGATGAAAATCGGATGTTTCCCAGGACCGCATGTAGTTCTGCTGTGGGCAATTTGAATGAATGCCAACCATGAGGAGCCGAGGAGCCGACTTCCTCAATATTTAAAACACAAACATAAAAATGGATGGCCCGAATGCGTACGAAGTGAAAACTTTAGTCACTCGAATATCACGAGATCACAAGGCGGAGAGAGCCGCTCATTAGGGATAAAAAGTTCCAGTTTAACGATCCAGATGGCCCACTCCACTTTCGGTACGGTTTGGAAAAACAAGAAGGCTTTACATTCACTAATACAACCCTCAGGTGCCCCCCAAGTTCTAAGGTATAATTTCTTGGATAGGAAAACTTATTCGTTTGACTAAGATGTTAATATCGACGCCGATTTGCACACCTGATCGCTTTGTCTGTCTGTGAGCAGTAGGTCAGAAGAATGGATCTCGAACTTGGCGTCCATTATGGTTTTACTACCAACTTCAGTATTTTCCCTCGACTGACGTTTACACAAATATTGAAAAAACCTATTCACAATCATTTGATACATAATGACGAAGCTTTGACGAAGTAGTAAACTGAAGATCTGTCTGGCAATAACTTAGCACAATTAATCGAAAAATAAGTATACCCTGGTCTTTCGGCGACAGATGGTAACAGACACCGCGCACTGGTTCTTGCTCTTAGTCTGAACAAACGTTATTGGTATTGTGGAACTTTCAGCTTGCAACGTGATTTATTAGCAGTTCTGTGTCTGTCAACCGAAAATCAATTATAAATTAAGTGAACGGCTGCACTCGTATTCTGAATTGTTAAAATTTGGAATTTCCCAGGTTGAACACGGGTAGGGTCAATAAAGAAGGCGAAAAGGTTTTCCAACTGGTACCCGAGTTAACTGCTTTGCATATTAGATACTACCTGGTACAATAAAAAAGGACAGAAAACATGCAGGAAACCTTTCATTTAAAAATTACTGTTCTCCGTTATCTGTTGACATTTTTCTACTTAGAAAGGCAAATTCATCCTATAAACAGTAAAGTCAAATCCACATTTAGCAAGAACATTCTGAGGAGTTCGACGAGAATGAGATTCCTTCAAAGGGACTGGAGTGTTTTCAGGTGTTTTCGTAGAATAGGCATTCCGTGCTGACAGACAGTTTTTCCTGATCCTAGTAAATTCCACTCTCAGGACTAAACAATCTCATTACTTGGTGTCGTTGCACACAACATCAGCTGGGCACCTTCGAATGTGCAGGCTAGTTCGATTGTATGCCTAACTACTGGTAGCTTGTGCGGGTTTATTGACTTTTGATCAGGTGGCAGTCGATTTGTTTGCCAAGCGTTCCGTTCGCATGCGAGGGGACATCACCACTGGATGAGCGCTGGTGATAATTCTATTCTACTATCTAATGATGTCATTATTTTCCATATTGGTCGATGTCGTCGATGTGTTGTTGACGTCCATCAACAACATTGTACAGATTGGTCAGCTCGCGAGAACCGCCCCAGGTTATCTGAATCACAGAAACGGCTACTAGTTGTTGCTACGGTATTTTCTGCTCATCGAAATCGGTGGTCAGATAGGAGACATTCTGCTACCGACCGAAGAGACAGTATCGATGATCTCCACGCAAAACCTACGACGAAATCTGCTTCAGCGAAGAAGAAAGGTCTGCGTTCCAAATGTCACGTTTGGCAGATGGTTTATCAAACACCCCGATCAACAGCCAGTGAAGCATAGGATGGCTAGATTCACCGAATTTGCTACTTTAAGTTGTAGCGGAATGTACTTTTCATAAGTTATAAATCAGTTGAGCAGGATTTGCGTGATCGGTGGACTTTCGTGAATTGGGCATTGATCAGCCTGTCCTAAAATAGTAGAAGCCAATCTGACTGTCGCCTTTCTTGCCAAAGGATTTGATTCTGATAGTGTATTATGACGAACACACAGCGGCAGGCGAAAAATAAAAGTAAACCCCTTCACTTAAGCTGCCTTCGCTTCCGATCAACCTTGTCAAAAACGAAAGCCGGCAATTTTGGGAGCATCACCGATGCAATTTTGTTCTTGCATTAACAGCCACATTATTTTTTTCTAAAGTTACTGAATAAGACTTCACCAACTTCAAAGTGATTTATTTGTTAGGGTAAACATGTTGAGTTTCTGTTCCTCCTGATAGGACGTTTCAAGTGATCGGGTCAGCACCATTGTTAAACGGTCATACTGTGTTAATTTTTGACCTGATGGTCATTTTTACTTCAAGGACATCATCATTGAACACCCTGAAAGTCAGTATTTTCTCGTTATCCACATTATTCTACATTGTGAAGGTTCAATCATCATAAACGTTTTCTTTAGTACTACACAAGTGACTTCGACTCTTTCGGCTATTTTTCCCGATATTTAAGTAATTGCTAACACTAATTAAGATGAAATATCCCAAATTTTTCTACTCAGACCTCTGCCTTACTTTTGGCTGACCAAGCTAAGCCGTTCGGATCATCGCACCCTCCCCCGATTATGTCGTATCTAGGTGCCATTTCGCTTGTGGTCTGACTCCGTTTCTACTGTTTGCTCATTGATTTGCGACTGTAAAAGCCAGCCAAGACTTGCCGAAATATGTATGTTCACCAAACTCTGCGTTCTCGACAAAAATCCTTTGGAACGGTTTCGCAAAAACCGCATACAGTCCCTTACATGTTTCTCACCGTCTGGAGTTCATGTGGTGGATTTAATCTCTGGACTCTCAAAGAGTCAGTCCCTGGGCTTGGTAACAATTTAGTCGAAAGTTGCCTTGTGAGCTCAGTTGTATGTCGAAATCAGTGGAACTGGAGGTTTGATGGCGTCTACCGGACTTAGTAACACACCAGTTAATCTCCGCAAGCGTTTCAGCATACAGGCCCTCTCGAGAGCAATTTGCTCGGACAGCCAAAACGTCCTACTGCAAGACACCTCGGTCACTCCGTTCCTCAGGTATCTAGCACACGCCAGCTTCCGGCCTAAACCAAAGGTCACGTGAAATTTCAAGCAGAAACACTTACTTCGTGAAACACATTGAGTTGGAAGCTGATTTAGCTTTTAGCGATTGAATCAAATGAAAATTATCTGTATCTCTCGTTTACGATACTCTTCAAAATTCGCAGGTTGTCTCATGTTCCACCTGGTACGAGGTTTGGGTCACCGAAGTATATTTTCTTGACTAAACACAATACGCATAAGGTTGACGACAACTCATCTTGTAGAACATAGGATAGACGCAACCTCGCTATTGTGAGGAAAAAATGAAAAAAATATGACACAAATCCCAGGTGAATAAAGTTGAAAGCAGGAAAAGCGTACCCTAACTCGTCTAAACTTTAGCAAGTGTGCTTATCACAGGAAGCAAGCATTCACAGACTCAAAATCCTTTGAGAATTCACATGCGTGAACAAAAATAATTAGGAACCTGAGTGACGAGATAATACACATCTATATAGTGTGCAAGCTTGGGAAGAAATCCCGTGCTCCGCAGGCTTTATTCAACCTAATTAGTGACGCAATGAATGCCCGTGGGACAAATGATGCAAATCAATGTAAGTGAAGAGCATTGTCTCGTGGAGAAGGAATTATCCAAGATCCCTTAACTTAAATAGTAGCATAGCTCCGAGTTTGTAACCCAGCAAACTATTAATCCCGTTAATTTTGTCATAAAGTAGGTGACTACTGGCCTACTTTCTTCAGTAGGCAACATGTCGCACAATTGGTTAATGTGCTGGTGTTTTCTTCTTGGGGAGATTGTAAAAGCGAAAGTTTGCATTGTTGAAAACACTTCATAGGTCATTGCTGCTGCCCAAATTGAGCAGTACGTTTCTTTGTTCTACTGCACGTGTAGTGCATACAAAAAATTACTGCGCACAAGAAGACCTGCCTTCTGGCACTAACATAGGATATACTTTGTCGAAATTCGTCTGTGTTGTGTAGTGAAGTTTAATTAAAGGTCCAAAATATTTGCGATACAACCCGAAATTTGGTACCAGGTTGATACAAATACAGGAAACCAATATACTGAAATACTTTATTCTTGGTATAGTTGAGCAATAGGTGTTTAATAGAGATAAGCAATAATAACTTTCGGGTGATCAATAGAAAATATAGAAAGCCCTCTCACAAGGACACCAAGACGATAATAGTGCTAACCTGTGGATGTCTTATCTTCATTCACTGACCGTGAATTTCAAGACAGGCGACCATCGCGAGCACACCGGCACCAGTCACACTTGCACAAACTACGGGATAATCAGAAGTAAAACTCGTGACAGAAAAAGGTTACCTGTACGGTTCATGGGACTCGTTCGTGATCGGTTTGCACGATTCGAACCCAAGATTTTCAACTTTCACCGGAGTGATTAAAGTCGGAAGCCAAACTTGAATTCTTGTCTGCCTGAATAGAATTAGCCTGCTAGTTCCGTGCGTTTCGGATTTAGCATCTCACTCCAAATGAATGTCGTTTTACTTTCTGTGCACTGTTACGTCTGTCCAAAGACGAATTCACAATCTTCAATCTCGACAAGTGAATCTTAGTAAAGTGTCACCAGTCTTGGTATTCACACAATGCAGACGAGGACGCACAATCTCGCTTTGGGGACTGTAATGTTAAGCACAATTTTTTTGTCCGTTCAAGAACCTTTCTTGCAATGTATTGCTAAAGTGGATTGCATGTTTGGATGGCTGCAATGGTTTACCAGGTTTGGCGCAAGATCTGAGTTATCCTTAGGCCTTTGGCCACCGACTTCTCATAAATGCCGTAGGATTTGACTGGAATTGAGGTGATTGGGAGATGATGGGTGATGGTGATCAAAATCCACCATTACTTGTAAGAATCTGAAATTAGAGGAGATAATGCAGCGCACTGATTTACAGTTGACCAATCCGACAAAGCACGAAATTCGAGAAAGGTAAGAGCCGTTGCCCTGCTTTTCCCAAATCAGCTGAAGGATTGAGCGTGATGACATTGCTGGAAATGGAGAGTTACTGACCTCCGTCGTAGTCAGACGCACACTGATCTAGGGACTTGATTTCCAAGGTATCCACGTTTGTCCGCTATAAACAGTGTAGAAGCATATCTATATGTTGTTGATTATGACGGAGTTCGCCAGCAGTTGAGGCATATTAGCTCAAAAATTACCCCTTGACCAAATTGTTCTTTATATAAAGATTGATAATCCTAAATTCCGGGTAAACCCCAAGCAAAGCAAAACCGTTGATGGGGTAGTTGAGGACCGTTCGTCCCAATTTTCCTGATTATACAGGAGAGGTGTATTGGAAAGTCTGTTGAAGAAAACGTCGTAGTTGTGATGGATTACGATCTGAAGACTGTTTTAAAAATTTAACCATCGGTTTAGGAATAAAATCAAAGTCATCGTGCTTAGAATCAAACCAAATGTGTGGTAATGTTCAACACATAGTCAATCGCATCTTTAGAAGAAGATCAACGCTGGCGGACGAAAAGTGTGACTTTTTCCTCTGATGAACTGGGTGTGTAAATTCTAGCGTGAATTACAATCTGCATACAATTGCCGAGATCGTGTTGACCACAATAATTACGTGATACCTATTATTGAATCTAAACACGCCTTGCTTTCGGCTGAGTAGCTGTCGGGTTTTTTCCTGAATTTCCACTTTTAGACTGTCGCCGTTGGTGGGCTAAACTCGTTTATTGTTGCTAATGAGCTTCCCATGTTAGGAAGCCAAGCTAGTATTCTTGTCAATCCATTTTCATGTAGTTACTACCTCGAGAAAGCCACGTCAATCGCAGTGCTCTAATTACAGCAAAATGTGCCTTCAAAAGATCAATTTATTTGTAGTTTGATTTTTCAAACGTGCAATATTCTTTAATATACCGAGCTAGATAGTCGAAAATGTAATATGCGGGCCAGTTTATAAAATCGAAATTTTATGCCGTCCGTCAGAATAATTATCCTGTAATTGGTGTGTGCGGAACCTTGAACCGAAAGTCCTGTGCAAAAAGCCCACCTGGATTTTATTCACTTGCAGCCTGCTTATGTGTCGGTAAGCCAAAAGACAGTTCAAAAAGCTCTTTCAACAGGACTTTCTGTTTCATCTCAAATTCTACCGCAACCTTTTAACCGAGGGTTTACCTGTAAGTGGAGCCACCGTAAGTCGAAAGAATGAGGTGCACTGTGTAACTGAGTCAATCCTAGTAAGAATAATTAGCACTGCGTATTTTATATGATTTTTTATGATATGATGATTTTATGGTTCTATCCTGACAACGACTCACAAAGAAGACTTGAAGATAGTCTAAAGAGATTGTGGAATCCGCATTGAAGATTTTGCTCGTAAAGCTATTTGTGCTGGAGAACCAGGAAGCACTATGCACCCGTTTCATTCCTACTGGGAATCATTAGCAGTGCGCATCTCACAAAACTCGGAGAGTTTCCACCCTCGATATTCTGGTCATGGGACGGGGAACGAAAGTTTGATTGGATCTCACATAGACAAGATATAACAGCAACAATGCTTCGATCGCGGAAACCATACCACGTGGTCATGTATTTTCTGGTTTCTCCAGTGATGAATTCTCAGATGGAAGTTTTACCCGTCTTGTAAAATATTACCGCCGAGCCACTTATAGTGTGATGGTAGTGTGCGAAGGTTTGGTAATTTTCAATTTCGATATCGTCCTGTAAGTGGAACTAATCTATGCTGAGAAAGAGTGAAACATTGAAACATTGTGCAACTGTTTCACTCTTATTGAAAATCAGTAGTGCGCATTCTATAAAACCCCAGGGAGTTTCAAACTTGTGACCCCTGGGCTAACGGTTTTACCCCCCCCCTTCGGCCACGAATGGCTGAGAAACAATGTGGCTTACTTGTACTGTAACGCGAAGAAATCAATGGTCTTTGACTCAAAGTGAGGGCCAGGTGATTCTCATCTATTTCAGAGAATTCGTGGCCCACCTGAAAGACGTCTTTCTGATGAGAGTGATGCACAACCCCCTTCCCTCAAACTGATAAGAGAAGTACATAGTTTATTAACCGTAAAGTTTCCAAGCATATCATCTACTCTAGAGCAGAAAAAATTAAACTTTTCCTAGCAAGAACTATGTTTTGTTTTTACTGTGTTTCTCTCTATATGAAACAAACTAACCTGAAGTAAACAGTTTGTGAGCCGTCCGAGATACTTTTTTCTACAATGAGAACAGAGTAAAATTATCAGCTTAACTTTATTCTGTTCTTTACAACGTATTATTTGGTACCTGAAAGTGAGCAAGGCTTCGGTAGTATTTGTTCGAATGTTTACACTCCTTGTTAGTAAACCGGGATCTAGTTATTTCTAAAACTAATGCTTTTATGCAATAAATTCCTTTACATTCAAAACCATTAGGCTTGATACCTTCAGCGAAAATCACCAAGCATTGGGCAGTTAACATCTCAGGAAATTTCATTGCATGGTCTGAAGCAAAAGCCACCTTGGCCCAACTCCTTTATCTGCAAATAACATCCAGCAGACTAGCATGCATCAAACGGGTTCCTGTACCTTACTTGTTTGCTATTTTTGTTGCGAAGCGATGCCACTTTTTTATCCATCTATTCTGAACAATCCGGTTCGTGTCCTGAAGAGGGTCGTCCACTCTAAACGGATTTCAGTATCGAGACGCAAATCTGACTGTGCCAGCCACGATCAGATGAATGTGCTGGACGTGTCAGTCGATTGCTCGCCTGTCGGAACTCATCGACAGGATGGTAACCTAGATGCTTGAAAACTGTTGTTCCGATAAGTATGCCACACATTCTATTGATTACAGGACTGTCTGTCTATAGTACTAGTTATACACCAAAAGTTGGGGTTCCAATAGACGTCCTGTCAAGTTACGAAAAGTATCAAACCATACCTTCAAGGCGCATGGAGAAATTGAATAAATCCTTCGTTGAAAAGTACTCCTTTACCCAAATGAGTTGTTTGGTTTGACCCACATGCAAGAGTTTCAAGGATGAGTTCAGACATTCAAAAAACTAAGTCTAAGAAAGCCTGAATCAGTCGTCAGATGTTGTTGCGAACGAATTTTAAAGTTTCAATCTAAATATGTCCTTCTTGGCTACTACCTACCTGCTTGTTAAACCCTAGTCATGGCCCCGGCATCAACAAAAGTCGTGACAAGGTTGCTTTTACAGTAATTGGGGTCATATTTTTAACCCAGTTTGCGATCTTTATCAAATGGGGACAAATTACGTCTGGTTTTGAGCAGCCCATGAAATATGGTTGGATAACCATGAAACTTCCCTGAAAATATACAACGAATAACAACCTAGGAAGACATATGCTTGGCCGGCACAGGTTGGGATAATTCGCCCTCTGTTGGCACTTGGACTGTATAACTTTCAACTGTGTCAGTGCACTGGTCCACAAAGACTGAGTTGGTGGCGACTGAAGGCTCACGTGAATTCCATCCGAATCTTTCGTCTATAACTTGGTAGCCCGTCAAGCAGTGTGGCGATTTGTGGCAAAAAATACACAATTTAAGTTTTTCCACACATGATTGCGTAAAATATGGGAGTTTTTCAAGTGACTGACAGGTGTACAAAAGTCTAGTATAAAATAAGGAGAATAACCTAATTTTTCCCAACAGGAAACTCCAGAAAACGTTGGATGAATAATGTAATGTAGACGTTTTTGTTTATTTTGTACGACATACTTATTTATATTGGCCTCAGGATGTCATGCCACTCAGATGATTATTGCTAGTTACTACTCATCCGAGCCTTTGACTGGGGAATTCACATTGTGGATCTTGGGACTACGTTGTTGTAGAAAGAAACAGACCAATCTGTGGATACCATGTGAATTTTTAGGAGCTCTTATGCAATGACTTTATGATATTGTTGGCACTATATGACCTAATATGGCTACTACTATTATATTATATTATCATTATATTATCATATATCAAAATATCAAAATATCATTATATTATCATATCATTATAATATATAACATTATATATTTTGATGATATTTCATATCATTATTATCATTATGTATCATATCATTATAATATTATTACGTTACCGGTATTATATTCTGCATACTGTTTCTGGGCATTATGTCTCCTGAATGCATCTGCCCAGGAACTTTGCTACTTTGGAAAATCGACGTATAAATATGTACCTATTACGCACGCGCGAATGGTATTCCTGTTTTGTTCACTGATTATTACCTTCAAAGTTGCAATCAAGAATCATAAATTAAGTGCCCACATATCATACTTTAGCGGCAAGACTAGCAAAACATGAGGCAGGAATTTTCCCCCCTCATGAATCCAAATCCTGTTGTTCAGTTAACAACTGCTCTGCATTTGTAGGTACCTTGACATTTCTGAAAAATTTGTATCCAACCGGTAATAGGTGGATCTGTTAGACATTTCTCTTAGCATCCGATTTCTATAGGGCACAAGTAGCTCGGAAAAACGGATAATTCACAGGACGGGTGAAACTTTCATCTGAGCAGTCGCCACTCAACACTCAACACGTGAGGTGGAGCTCGCGACTGAAGGATGAGTGTCGCTAAATTCTGTGTGGTTTAATAAAACTGTTGGTCAGCTGTCCAACTGCTAGCCTAGATATCGCAGGTCTGAATCTTGCTCGAGATTCTTGGTATGCATTACCCATTATTCGCAGCAAGGATTAAATAGTCGCACAATGATTGCAAGCATAGTGATTTCATTTACAAGATTAAATCTAAATTGCAGATCCAGTAAAGTTAAATTATCGCGTGTTGCATCATCCCAGCCTCCAACTGTATCACTGTTAAACGATACGTCGATTTAGTGCCAGGTGTATATGGAAAGCTGATTTTCCAAAACATCATATCAGCCAAGAAGTTATAAATTATTTACCTAATCGATGGTTCACATGCGCGGTTTTTTGAATGACAACCACTTAACAATTCCGGAAAACAAGAAATGGATCATTCCTACTGTAGCACATTGTAGGCAGTAAATCAGCCATGCAACAAAGCAAGAACTTTATCCTCTCCAGTTCTATGTGGTTTGCTCCCCCAAGCGGGGTCAAAGTTGAAAACATGTCTTTTTTCTAAAGTTGCCTTCTTGACGAGTGGAGTCCATTTTATATGGTACCCCGACTGGACAGTTGCAGGTTTGAAAATGGAAATTTTATGCTTGGAAATTTGAGTCAGCGATATCAACGATTTATCTTTTCCTCTTTATTTTTATTTGCTTAGTGAGATCAAAATATGCTAAATTACTACCTTCTTCTGCAACGAAAAACATTTTTTTTGTCATCTTTACTGTTTTTAAATATATTTTTATTTTATGCCCAACCTACCGCGATTTTTTACAAGCTCTGTTTTTTAAATGAAAGTGCGAAGTAG
The DNA here is from genome assembly GCA_004794785.1 of Opisthorchis felineus. Classification (NCBI taxonomy): domain Eukaryota; kingdom Metazoa; phylum Platyhelminthes; class Trematoda; order Opisthorchiida; family Opisthorchiidae; genus Opisthorchis; species Opisthorchis felineus. The sequence goes on along the minus strand of SJOL01006398.1, from coordinate 332,526 downwards.
TTTCTGTTATTATTATTCCCAAACTCAGTATGAAATGTAATTAGTAACTAGCGTGTACATTACCCCTCTCAAAACTCGACACCACACTTTTATACCTTTGATATTCCGAAGTAAATAATAAATATTTTTGTTAATTTTTATGGTATTTAGTAGCTAGAACCACATATTTTGAGACAGCCCTTTTGACTCCGTTTGACAAAACCTAACAAAATGCGTTTCACCTCAGTAGAACAGCCGATTACTTGTAGAAAACAAGCCAACCTGCGCCTAATAATAATACTAATAATAACGGTGTATTAACTGCCTACGATAATAGTCGCTTCAAGATTAGTTCAAGGTTAAACGCAAATGGTCCCCCAGAGCTCAGCGTTATATAGCGAGAAAAAAGGCACATCAAGTCACATATAACTCAGTGACGTGGCACTTGAGCAGCTTAGGATATAGGCCATCACGTCGACAGAAACTTCTATTCTGTAGAACTTGATGAAGCTCCTCAAGTTCCATGAAGCTCTCGAAATAGTGCTGTCGTTAGTAGTAAGACTAAGGACGCTTAGTGGTTGGCTATAATTACCACTTAGTAAAACTGTTTTTCTGCCTTTTCGGAATCCTGCCCACTTCTACTCGGCGAAGCCTCCCATCCCATTTTGCGCAGTGTTTCGGCCACACCGGGAGTGAGTTGAAACCTCCCCTTGGACAGAAATATGATTACTCCTATTTTAATTTACTTAGCAACTAACCAATTTACCCGGACCCAGTTTTACACAGTCTTTTCTACTTAAATGCTTTTTGTGGCTTCAAACCTGCATTTTTTGCCATTAACCACTTTTGCGATGATTATATGTTGATATTCTGCCACTCAGACACAAGTCCGCAAAATGTTCCCAAGTTTGCCTACTCAAAAAGCAGAACCAGAGATATTAAGTATTGAAAGGAACCGCGGCCAGTTCTAAAAATCAGTCTAATTTGCGTTTCATTTTGATTATAACTCACCGTCTTGGAGTGGTGGGGCTAAGCGGGTAAAAGATTGTTCATTTTGGCGTGGCACCATGTTCCCACTAATGGTATTTACGCTCACATTAAAGACGAAACTTTCCACCTCTTCTAATTGAAGACATCAACGACTCAAGGGCAGTAAATTATTAATAATCGTTCAGCTGTACCATATTTTTCGGTGCCTAGCTTCCATGCCACCCGAAGGAAGCACGACGGCTGGGATACTATCAGGTTGCCCAAGCCTAGTCAGGAGAAGTCGAGATGCAGAGGTCGGATTCGAACCACGGATCTTCCGGTCAGTAAATTGGCGCTCTAACCACTAAGCCATCTCGCGCTCGAAGTAAATTATTGAGACCTACACATTCATATCTCAATGGCGTAGCATTATTTTGGCTCCAGAGGAGGGCCATCCATTAACTCCTATCAAAGTCATGGCACAGGCTATAAAAAACAATAACGTCAACTTTTTTCAACTGGATATGCGAACGATTGCGGTTGGCGACTGCCTTTTGAAGGCTGTCAGCGAAAGAGACTGACGATCAACATCATTACACTGACTTAATGAATCCAACTCGGTAAAAAACCGCTGGTGTATAATCAACTTGTGTACGCCCAAATTCAAAACGAAAGTTAGTACAACATCATTTCGGTTTCACCTATATCATCTGAGATCTACACGACCAGGTTTATATTGCACTGTTTTTGCTCACCACTTCTGATTCTCAAAAACTATTGTTCAAACTGACTCGATATAAAGAGTGTTTGTAAAATTTGTCAGCTCGTCGCAGTAGGACTGCGATGCTTTCTCCCGCACAGCCAATTTCATTTGTCTACCAGAACCAAGGAGATCAAGCTCTAGGCAGACCGCCGCCCACCAGTTTGCATACGTATAATCATTACGTCAACGGAGAACAACTGGGCAGGCATCCATTACAATGGATATTGATGAGCTCATTGCCGATTCAGCATGCATTTGACGCAATAAGAGATGCTTTCGAATGATATTGTCCTGTAAAATGCATACAAACAGCTAACCAACTGTTGTTTAGTCGGAAAGCTGGCCATTTATTCTTGTTTATGAATGCAACCGCCTGTTCTCACATAAAACTTAGAAAACAAACATCTGGTATAGCCAAGGTAGATGTCTTTCGGAAAACTTGTACGGCATAGTGTAGAAACGTAAGAGTGAAGTGGAAGTAACATCAAGTTCGTGGGTTAGCCGAAACACAAAATATAACTAGAGATCGATAATTGAATAATCAAACCGGCAGGCGGCGCGCTCACGAACCAACCCCTTCGATAACTCTTCATCTATTCGGTACATTTAAACAAGGTTCAGGTTAAGCCGGACTGTCACGTTCCACAAAACAGTCGGATTAAAATGACTTAAAATAGTGGACTTGACAGTGGCTTCATGTGACACGGTTCGGCTTTTGTTCTGTGGAAAATCCGAACAATCCATCGGCGACCAGACCGAGGGTAGTATGTATCCTGATTTCTCGGACGCAGGGGATGATGTTTGACTCTGTCTTAGCCGAGTAATGCTGTTCTGCTGCCTTTATCACTTCTGCTGGAACTTTGTAAATGGTTTCAAAGATTAAAGCTGTTCGACTTGGGTTTCCGAAAATGTGGGCGACAATAGCACCCGGCATGAAGTGTTTCCAGCCTACCAGTGTATAACAACAGAGTTTATTGTACGTGGCTAGCATTATAGCGTCCATAAAACAGACAATAATCGACACAGTGCAATGGAACCGGGCGACCGAATAAAGCTTGATTCCAGAACTGAATGATTATCATATTGAATGCAGTGACAGACTAAGCGTGGTCTCAAGAATGAATGCAAACCAAATGGATACTGAGCGCTTGGGGAGAATTAGTGAAGTGCTAAAATAGTACCTTCAGAGCGATGTACCATTTAGATTAGATATTTTTATTAACTGACGCCAAAGAAAGATTTTTTAATCAATATATTCTCAAGAGATTAGTCAAAAGTACCTCTGTTTTGAGAGGTGATCTCCCCATTTAAAGGAGAGTGTTTGAAAGGCCATGCTTAAGACAAAACATACCTTCCTTCTGTCCTTCAAACATCTCTATTAGAGAAATCTCATCTTATAGTACAGGTTGCTTGTTTGGTCTGCTCTAAAGACGTCTGCATCTAAGGAAAACTATGTTTAGTTTACTCATCAAAATTGCAGCTTTAAATTACCAGATGCCTCTTGAAGTTTGGTGACTATCCAACACAAAGGAGTTAGCCACTTGCGAGCAATACAACTAATTTACTGTTAAGAGGTGAGCTTAAGGTCATGCAAAGATTAGGCAAGGAACAGTAAATATAAAAATCCAAAGGGATAAGTCCCTAAAGCGTACTTCGACATTTGTTGCATCGACCTTATAGATGTGGAAAACCAGGTGACCAATGCCGGAAGAATTCCAACTCCGAAGAGGTGTGTGAATCGAAGTATCTCTCTTTAGGCAAGCTTTTTCTTCGACGTACGCATTCCTGCTGTGCTATTAAAGTCTCCAATCGTTAAAACTGGACCCTAAAATTTTCAGGCATCCCAACGGAAAGAAGGAAACGTTACCAACAAACAAAAATTTGCACCAACTGTGAAGAAGACGGTAAAAGTTGTTTGTCCAATGAGAGGACATGCAAAATAAAACCTTGTCTACAAAAACAAATTAGACTTTCCACGGAGAGTTACAGTGCTTTGGATCCTATCTGTTTTTTCGTGGCACAAAATTAATTAGCTAAGAGCCCCTAAAAAACAACCAGTGATGAGGGGGAGTTGTAATTTTGGCCGGATTTTCCGTTGTTCTGCTGTCTGACTAAACTGTTTTGTCCAATCGTAAGACTCCTTTACTTTTCATTATTGCTAAGGGTGGTGTTTTAGGAAACTGCCATGAAATAATTTAACTTATTGGTTAGAGTTGTGCTGACCGAAATCACCTACTGATAAGCCTCAAGTGGTTATGCATCTAACATAATTTTGAATTTAATCTCTGTCTGTCAAAGTGACTACTGCCATGCAGGCAAATTTGAAACAGCGACTTAGCTTGGACTTTTCTCCAGCATAAATGTCGCTCCATTCGTGGACCAGGCAACAACAATTTATCTACCGAAACATTTTTGTTAAAACTAACTGTAACCTTAAAGTTTTGCAGGACGTTCACAATATAACCCCTATTAGGAATCCCTAAACTATAAAAATGGCAGTTGTTGCGTTTATTGTCGAAATTTCCTTTGATAAAACAATCTTTGAAAAACTACTTCTAAAGTGGGAGAAAAACGCATAGTGGAAACAATCCATGAATCTTGTCAACGATGTACATCACAAGCCTGTTTGATGCTCTTATGTTGCTCCAACAACGACAGCCCGACTAGACCGGCTTCGATCACACACATCACAGAGGATCTTTGAGGGGAAGGTCTCGGTTAAGGTGTCGGCTGAAGTCAGTAAGCAAAGAAATAACAAACCACAACACGGAATCCATCGAGCCTCCATGTCTCCACGTAATCATATAACTTTGTCCTCCTACTGGATTCCAGCTAGTGTTCTCAAAAATTAATCTTTCATTCTATCTTGGATGATTGGTAGTAGTCGCATAATTGCAAAGCCGATGAATATGTGCAGCAAAACAAGTTGAACAGTCTCTTTGCGTCTGAAGAACTAGGTGCAGCGAAAGTATCATTTTCTCTTCATATATGACCAAAGGCACAGTTGTTACCGTTCACTGCCGTCTTGAGAAAACGCGGATATCAGAGCAATGCTTGGGGCTTCTCGAAGTTTGTTTCTCATGGCACATACTGCAGTTGGATAGAAAACGGTTCAATAATGAGAGTCATCCAGAGCTGATACTTTGACACTGTACTGTACACACTGACTGTACACTGTACACACTGTACTGAAGTGTACAATGCAAACCACTTTGCACACGAAAGTACATAAGCATTTCAGACGACGCACAGTTGACTAAGTTTTAGTTAAATTTAGAATTTGGAGTTTACTCAGAACCGTAATAGAATATTCCTATGGAGATGAAGTCAAATATAAGCTTTTGATCCCACCTACTTGGATTCAAAGTTCTTAACATACACTGAAAACCCTATGGTAATCAGCCTGAATGCGCGCAAAACACAAGCTTGTGCAGCTAAGAACGCGGAAAACGGGGCTGGATCGTTTAACCACGATAACTCCTAGTAATGCATTTCCGAAGCGATTCATCTCCTAGTCCTTGCAATAAGCGCTGACATCTGGACCAATCAACCCGAGCTTTCTATGAAGTCACTCACGTCCCTGCAGCAGCAGCTCTCTTGAAGCTATTTGTTAGCTACTGAATGAACATAAAATTCTCACAGTAAACATCCTTTAACGACATCCCCTCGGAAACAGGGACAGCAGTTCAGTAAATGAACACACCAACAGTTCACGTGACCAAAAGTTCTAATCATCCAGTGGTGTTAATTGGGAAAACACCAAGAAGATCACCTTAAAAAGTTTAAAAACTAGGAACACAACGGCTTTTATCAAATACAGAAACTTTAATGGAACAAAGCTCTCAGCTCACGCACTTCAGCTGACAGGCAAACACCAGAGTGTGGTCGTTCTCCTCAAGTCATAGGAGACGGAGTTTTTGCAATCAACACAACAACATATAGTACTACAGTTATTGTCAACATCTGGAAATATGTTGTCGGCTCCCGTAAATCTCGGTCACACTCGAAAATTTTGTCCTCATTTACATTATTTCGGTAAAGATGAATAAATCGGTCACATGGCGTTTTTACTAGCCTGTTCACTCTGTTCACCGCAAAATGACGTGTCTGGGCCATCTGGATAGGTCACGCAGTTATGGACACAAATTCCATTACCGGTGACGCCCACCAGGTCTCTCCAGTCAACACAGATGCAAAACCAATGGTCGGGTGTTCAATGATAACGGTAGCTCCAACTCCACCTGAACAATATGAAAAACCACTCACGCTTGAGACGAAAAACCTGCTTGGTGTAATTAGGTGGATCACATTTTGCTTCCCGATGGTCATTTAAGTCTAATACCGAGCTGTAAATGTGTCTAATTCATTTTGACCTATATCAGCGCTCCACACGAAACAAAACTTGTGTCAAAAACTGTCTATTGTGAAACTTTTATGGCAATTAAATGGGTTTTTCAGCCAACAAAAAAGCAACCGCCAACTTCGATATTGCACCGCTTGTCTGGTGAAGGCAGTCGCCTGCGTCCTTTTCATTATGTACACAGAGGTCAGAATCAGCCACCGACTGATCGGCCAGAAGCCAGGCAAACATCACGTGTTTATCCACCCAGATGTAATTATTACTCGCGTTTGTACAGATGCTTTTTGTCAGTTCAGTGAATATCTAGATGTGTTACAGCTGCACTAATCCCGTGAAAATGTGTTGAAAGCGTTTTGTTTCTCTTTGTTCACTGTGCAATCTATCTGGTTCACAGAACTTCAACTCTGCAACTGAAAGCCATGAGAAGTGACCAGATTTCTCGTAAAGTTGCCGCTTGGTTAATAAGCATCTATCCAAACAAAATACAGGCAAACAGAGTCGATTGTGCTAAGCATCAACAGGGTTTATACCTGGGATATCCAACTTGTTTTCTAAACTCGCCGAAGCAACAAGGCTTTTGCACCCGTCGACTGCGACTTTTCTTCTTAAGAAAATGCTTACATTCTTCAATCCTTGGCGAAATATCAAAGTGACCATTCTACTAATTTTATCTGCTGATACTGCATATACCTTGGACTTAGAATGCACCATTGAGAGAATGCGATTCTATATCTACCACTTGGCTCGATCACACGTTAGGCTGACAGCTTAGTACTAACAGACCTGTGTATTCTAGCACTAAGCAACGATGGTGAAAGACGGCAGTGAACATCCAAAAGTGATTTTTAATGAGTATTTACCTCATCTATGTCGTTTGCGGTACTTTATCATGCAAGCATTTCTCAGTGCAAAACCTTGAACACATTTGCTCACAAACCCTTTGATCAGTATAATCAAGCTGCGTTTCATAAGATGAGATTTAACAGTCAACTGTGAATTTTTAACTTTTGAAAGAATCTTGTTTGTGCTTACTATAATATAACCAATAAATGGCTGCTTCATCCATGTTGGGAATCACCTACGAGAGATTTAAAATCAAAGTTGTTCGGATTGGTGTTTGATATCCAGACAATTCATCTACGGTTCATAAAAATGCGGTTTGATGGAAATGTGTCTAACCTGCACTCACAGAGCAGTAACAGCACAGATGTGCACGCAAGACACGCCGGTGAGCTGTCAGACTTTCTGAATTACGTATTTGCTTTTATAGTCACTGGGATTTATGAGTAATTAAGGGATCCGTGTTGGGGAGACCAGTTTCACCGTGGACTCGGATGGCACAGCGCACTAATGGCCGTCTACTCTTGGTCGAACTTATGCTTACTAACTATCTGGGAGTCCCCGAGTTCGACACTTCCTAGAAATTCGTCAGATGCGCACTGCTGATGATTCCCAATAACCTCTGTGGAATTTTCCTCTGGTTTTCGAAGTAAAACTTCCTCCGCTGATGACAGCATAAAAGTTGATTGAGTGAAAGAGTTTACTTTGGCGAATGCGACTTAAACTGACGCTATCTGCAATAAAACTGGTCTCAGTTTTGAAGGAGGTTAAATTATGCGAGTTCAGGCGTCATTCAGATAACTAGCGGATTTACTTCCTTTCACGTAATATATTAACTTGGACTTTATTAAATTGAATACCACACGGTTCAAGTAAAAATTACTATGATCAGAAAACATTAGTTGCACACTGCTGGTACAGATATCCAACAATGACGCATTCTGTGACCTTCATGATCGTCAGTTTCTATTTTATTTTTTCAAATACTGAATGGGATGTCGTGATGGCGGCTGTATAAAGCCACACAAGGAATGATTTTTCCTCATTTTCCCCCTGTGATTAAGTAACGCTTAACACATAGATAAATATTCCATCTTCTATTTTTGCGCTTCCTTCATTCTTTTTATTTGAGTTTCCATTAATAGCTTACATACCCTGCACGCAGTTCTCAGGTTTCTTAACCCCCGATGTCGTTAAGGTTCGCCTCTCCAAACACCGCGAAATTAATTTGTCTCTTGGATCACTTCTTGATGTCACGCAGTCTACATTTTCGGCAAATTAAAAAGACTTGATTATTTTCCACTCGTGGTGCTCCATGTTTTTTCCCCGGACTGAGAAGGTAAGTGACAGACCTCAGCCATCCAGTATGTTAAATCAAAATTCGGAATTCGGAAAATCCGCAATAAAGTTATGAAGAATAACTGTATAAGATGTGGAAGTCGTGGGTCATATCACCGTTAGTTGCTGTTTATTATTTGGGAGTAGACGCTTCATGAACATTTGAAAGCCAGCGTTGAACCTAATAAGGCAAAATCGGAGGACCTTTAGTCAACCTGCCATGTGTTATCAACTCAATTGGGTCACAAGTGTTTACAGTTTGTTGAGTTTTTAATTTTCTACGAATTACGTTTGGTGATGAGCACTGGGATTCATACTAAACTTCAAGGTATCTGCATGCACCTCTGAATTCGATGACACCCATGGAATTAACCCTCGGAGAAGCCAATGCCAAATGTATTAGTGTGTGCTTCTTCATCTAGCCAGCTGCTGATTCACTCAGAAGATTATCGAACTGATGGTGAACAATCAGCGAGGTCCACATCCAATCCCTATGCTCACACCTATGGAAAAAACACTTGTGGTTGAGCTCTTTGGGTTCGGATCACACATTTATACCTGCATACAACTTGCCTAGTTTCTACTGCAGACCTAAAGGTGCCACCTAAAAAATGGTGCCGCTGAAGTGAGCCCGCAGGCCACATTGTTTTTTTGTTCCACAAGGTGCAACCGTGGCAAGGTCAGAAGGAATCAGTCAGACTAAATGAGACGAGGCCCGCACTACGAGAACTCAAATTCGTAGTTGATCTGGGTTTCAAGTCGTACCATCTTCTACAGTGGGATTGTAGATGTTTCCGTCAGGCGATCAGTATGTCCATGATTATGGAAGCAGGAATACTGCCTTCCCCCGTTGAAGTACGGGTCATAAAACGTCGGTTGGTCAGGATCGCCGGCAAAGCATCTGATTCGGTCGGAATGTTTAAACCTTGCTACGATTTCTGTGTGAATTCAAGTGGATCTGCTGTGCGCGGCAGCTGAGCACGTCAGACCAATGTGTCATAGGCTCTGGGCAGGGTTCCCAATAATTAGGAGCTAGGGGCGAGAGCCCTTGACACAATCTTTCTTCCCCCTGATGATTCTAAGGATAAGTATAAGTACCTCAACTAAACCCTCTTCCTCGGACTGGGCAACCAAAAAGTATCATTTGCCGGTGCAGTTCATCGTTCACTGAGCGCCCCTACAAACAACTTTCCAGCCTACAAACAAAAGTCGATAGAACACTTCATCGCCAGGTATCTGAATGATGTGCTTTACCCATTCCACTGTCCATCATGAATGAAGACTTTAACATGAGATATCTTCTACGCCCGGGAGACGAGGAAACGCTTGCAATGATCTCGTATTATCTTTAAGCCGATGCATAGCGCGGCTCTGAAACAGGCACACAAAACTTAGGGGTCATCATGCACTTTAAAGTGCCCAAGCCAAATCTATATTTTCACTTTTTCTTTCCCGTGTATCTAATGATTCAGAAGCGATGGGGAAGTTGCAGTCAGCTCCAGAGCTCAATGAGCTTGGCCGGACTGGATTCCAGTGGATAAAACTTTCGGTTATCCAACAATCGAGCTTATTGCCGCTCGACTTGAAAAACCGTGCCTGTTTGTTGTTTCAGCTGATGCCCCGATGCACTACAGTTGCGATGCAGAGAAGAATGCTTTCCATTGAGATTTACCTGGGTTTGAAGGACTGACACGGTGATCCTTACCAGCGATGCCCACGTAGTTCATCTGAACTCTTTGAAATCACATCTGTAAGGTCCATTCAAAGTTGATGATCACCTCAAATACAGCAGGTAGCGACTTCTCCAGGTGTGTGCTGAGCATCAACTGCTTCTGTTCGGCACCGTATAACCGGGCGTCCACCAAGTTCAAATCAGTCTTGAGTCCAACTGGACCAGGTGCCTATCAACCACTGATGGGGAGCCGCAATTGATGACTGCTGCTCAACCTGATTAAGATCAAAACACAGTGTAAACACGTCTGATAATTCACTTCACAAGTGAAAAATAAACACGCCAATCCAGTCTCCTTGGGAAACTACCATAGCTCAAAAGTACCGAGCTGAGCTAACCGAACTACTTCACAGAGTGGATCGTAGAACTTGTAAAAAAAACGTGGGAGACGTATGGTGAAATATTAAACGAGCTATGCTAGCGGTATTTAATGCTGTCTGTCCGACTTCCAGGGTAAAACCAAAGATCGTTGGATATCACCCAGATCACCAGTCCCGATTTGTGCCCGGAAATCCGTATCAGCAGGCAACAAAAGTGCATGTACATTTCCCAAATGCCAAATAATGGAGAGTCTCCTGAATGACCAAGAGCTCTAGTGGGCAATCAGAAGCTCAGATAATGGAGGAAATCCCGATCACCCTAACCAATCGTGGTCGATACCACTTAATACAATCGCGTCGCCAAATAAAGCAACTATCAGTGAAACGAAAGATGAAGAAGTCGGCTCAGTTATTCATTCCCAATAACGCCGATTGAAAAACGGGTCCATCATTTCGGAGAAATGATTGGGTGGCTTCCTACAGCAACGCCTCTGTAGACGGTGTATGCGCGCGAATGGAAAGCACCCTCTGAACAAAACGAGAAAAAGTAAGCAATATCCCTCCTAAAAAGTGAGAAGGCACCAGGACCTCCAGCACTCTTCACAGCAGATTTGGAATCTCCGTCACCCACCTGCAAAACGCATTGGTGCATTATGGATTGGAGAAGAAATGGCCGAAAAAAGGACACGTCAATAATCGTCCCTATTTTCAACATGGGTGAGAAAACATAGTGCAAGAAGCATTGCGAAATTAGCTTGACAGCCGTGGCATTGAAGGTCCCCTTTGGTGTCATCTCTGAAGTTTGACTAGACATTGACATAGATAAATCCGTAAAAACCAAATTGAGATTTTTACTACAGGAGGATGCATCAATCATCAATCCATATATATATATATGGAACGTTGGCATTGTTTCCAGGAAAGCGTGAACACTGTGGCACTATCTGTGGGGCAAAGGCTTCCCCAATAATTCCCCCCCCTCAGGCCTTTTTGGGTCAATTCCTGTGAGTACTTGAACTTCCACAGTAAACCCTTACCTGAGTTTATTACATCAAGTTATGCCAGGCAAAGCCTTCTCTTTTACCCTTATTCTTCAACTTTCTCATTGATGTGATAATGAAAGACCAACTAATAGACTCAAATACCTGTGGGATCAAAATGCTTCCAGCGTGTTCGCTCACAGGGGACAAGTTCGCAGACGATGCGGCTCTTCTTGGATCTGATAGTATCATAATGCAGACAATATTAAATAACTTGAATAATTCCACCTCACAGTTTGGTGTGTGCTTCAGACCTGAAACTCATAGAGTGCTCCTACGAGACTGAGTGGGAACAGACACGGACCTCATGCTTGCGAATGAGCCGACTGAGGTAGTAGACTAATCTGTCTGCCTGAGTAGCTTATCATCCTTGGTGATCTATTTCCACCCTAATCAAGAAAGCCAGAGTAGCTTTCGTCAAATTGCATCGCCTGCAACGCAGGCGTGGCAACATCCTATCTGTCAAGGATCGAGTTAACAATACTACTGCGTGCCCCGCATTCCTACATGGGCCAGGAACCTAGATGCTACTTGCTGAGAACGGTAAAACCTTTTACTGTTTGAACGTCAGTGTCTTCGGGTATTACCAGATTCTGGCGGGTACACCAGATCGGTAATGCTGGAGTACGTCGAATGGTTTTGGAAATCACTCGCCAGCGATAGATGAACTGAGCACACTCCACAGTTTGCGGGGGCTTGTGAAAGTGCTCCGTACGCACGCTGACAGGCTCCTTCAAATGGCCCTTCTAGCACAACCAGAGGAGGGTTGAAAACGAGCCAGGGAAGGTCAGGCAATGACTTAGCGGCAAAGTATGAGGACGATTGCCAGCACGTTCGACTGCACCGGTCATTGCTGTCTTCCCGTACGGGGACTCCAAGACAGGACACATCAACAGTTTGAGACATTGACAAATATGACCCAGTCGAGCGCTTGGTGGCGCGCAGGCATCCAAGCTGTTACCCTCAGTGCATAGCTTCAGCGCCCAATCTTCCTAGTGAAATGTCCACTGTCACTCCTGAATTCAGACGTCGAATATATCAGCTACTGTTACAACCATCCATCTATTTATTACCAACTCATCGGTGCACGAATCTGTGGCTGCTTTTATCACTATACAATATGCATATGGTTTACAACTGAAAAGGACGATGCTGATGAAATTTGTGATGAGGATGATGACGATGAGCTTCTACTAGACAGCCGGTCAGTAAATCGAAATCAGTGATCATGTTTTATCATAATCTGTTGTTGAGCATTTTCAACGTAGCCGTACACGAACTTTTCCCCAATCCACTGCTGCATTCGTGTACTGAGTAGATGTCATAATCCTTTACGTCCTCGGTTATACCTACACAAATGACGGTTTATATCCAGTTGATTTTTCGGCCAATCCTAGTGTGAAAGAGCAACATTCTATGACAAGTAATCATTCGAGAAAACAGTCAACGCCAGGTCGTAGAACAGGATGACCTACTTGGAAGTGAACTTCAGTCTTCAACCTGGTCCCTGGGTGCTACAGCTCTAAGCTCATCTCTAGAATTGTAAGATACACACAGCTGACAAGGACGGGCATGGTGTTTTCGGCTTAGTGGTGTAAGTGGGCTGCACTTTATAGTGCAATTTGTCGTTCGAGTGAAACTGAATGCTCTGTCATGTCTTGACTAACGATGACATGCCGTGCCATTCCAGCCCGATGAAAAACTCACAAAATAATGTAGCTGCACGGACACCAGATTGCAGAATCGCGAACTTGAACAGCCCGTCGTCCAATTTTGACGCTAGACCATTTTAGCGTAAATATTACGCAACCGGTTGTGTTAATTCTTCGGACGTACCAAGAATCTGTAGGCTTTTTGTCTTTTAAACGGGTACAGTTTGTTAAGAATTTGTGGCTGATGCATTGCCCTTATGAGAAAATGAAAACTTGGTCGGAAATTTCAGTAGGCTTACCTCACATTATGAGATCACCTTCTTTCAAGGGCCAGATGTAGATTTGGTTCTCGCTGGGCGAACAATCATATTATATAATATGATATATAATGTATGATATGATATATAATATATATATAATATATGTATATATTATATAATGTTTAAAGATCCTGGAGATATATTCGGGTTGTATTAAGTGAGGATTACACATCCAAACGCATTATGTTGTGGTGGATTCTGATTAAAGCCCATGAATATTATTTAATCCTCAATGAATATAGACCAAAAAATTTCGCGTAATGTGGATAAAAGGTGTAGGTTGACTACGAAATGTTCTCTAGCCTTTATTGGGAGCCATCAGATGATCATAAGGGATCGGACTCATAACACTTCCATTGAAAAACGTGGGCTGTTAACTTTGATCCATTCGGTCTACCAACGAAATTGTGCTGCCAGTAGAATCAGTTTTCGGTGTGATTCTCAATCCAACTAGCTTATCATGTATTCAGACAATCAGCCGATTGCTGGTCAGTGGTCGGAAAGTTTTGCCTGGTCGGTCTTCGGATGTGGTAATCACCAAGCCATAGTTTTGGAACTTCGCCAGATGCTTAAAGTGCGGTCTCGGCCGACACCGGAAAAGCTGTGACAGGTGAACGATATCACAAAGTAAAATTACAAACCCACAGCTTGGTAATTATCAGGTCTCCGCAAAGATCGATACCTAGTCAGACAAAATCTTATGACTAGTCACCAGTAGCCAAATGGTTGTCTGAATTAGTCAGCAGCTAATTAGACCACGAGTGACACATAAAAACAAACTACAAACCACCCGGAAGGCCATAGTTACAGTTAATTATTTGCGCATCTCTTACTGTTACTCGTATTCGGTTCAGTTGTACTCCTAATTTTAGGATGCAACTAGTTTACTGTTGGTTTGCAGGGAAGCACAGTCGTATCAGAGAGGGAATCGTTATCAAGCGTCCCGACAAGTGTGAATGACGCCCACAACAAAGCATTGTTCAATAAAAGGCAATTCGCAAATTATGGCTGTATTTGCCATAAAGCATCACCTGTGTGCAGATAGTCTTTTACACATCAATCCGACGTTAACAGGCGACAGTTTGCAATTTGATTACCATTAAATCGCCACTGCGGCACGTGTGTACACAACAAATCTGACATCACAGTTACATCCACGGCTCTTAGTCCACTTATAAATACCAACAATTGATTTCCATCTGTCTAGGGAATTGCCGAAAAACAAATGTGGACAATAAAACGTGAATCAGTTTTAACTTTTGATAAAAGGTGAAATTTGAGGTAGCCGAATCTTATTTCATGAAGTGAGGGAAATAAAAATCGATGAGGTTCTGTTGAGTTTCTTCACTGTATTAGTGTGGACAACAGGTGTAATTTTTTGAAAAATTATTGTTCACAATTTAACCCAAGTATATGCATCTGGAGAATGAGCAACAATAAAATGGGCTCCTCCTGCATAAATAGAATTTACATTTCAAGAAGACACCTACCTCACCAATGTGGAATAAAATATCTGCTGGTTGCAAGGCACGTAATCTGAATTTTTAAGCTGATTTGCACAAAATGTTGGAATGTTTTACAAGTCTGATACAGCGGATGATTTAGCACCATGATCGTTTAGACGTTCGTTGATCTACGCTATAAATGACCATACCTGACCAAAGGGCAAATCACTTTACTACCGTCGGACTCGTGAAAAATCTCAGAATTGCGGGTCTATTCTGTTGAAGTTGATCCCCGCTGGACATTTCCGCTCCGGATCTTTTGACTCGCACTGAAAGTTTCAGCCTCCTAGGCTTTTCGGCCCTGTTCAGTCACTGCCGTCATCAGTACCTTGAACAATCTCAATTGACTGGCAACCATTTCAAAAAGCTGTCACATTTCACTGATTGTACAAAACGATCTAAAAATCCTCTAGCACTATCAAACTGTTATCCTTTAAATGAATAGGAATCTGATGTTATTGGACCATTTTACACCACAGTCATCTGTTTTGACAGACACAAGCGATAGTTGTGCACTTAATGACTGAACAGGTTCATTGACAGTCAATTTTCCTAAAATATTTACCTTTCTCAATCTTTTACCGTCCACGATACTATCCCTATGGTAGTCTACGTTTATACCGCATACCATGTGCTGACAAGAAGATGGATTAACCAGAGGTGTGTCGTCACAGCAGCTATATTCCAATACTTATACTGGTCATTCATTATAATTTTTATCTAAGCTGGCCAGTGTGCGGTTTACTAGTATGCGTACAGTACTTGCACCGAATAACTATTTCTAGACACATGACCAAAACAGTGCCATCTTTTGCAATGCAAATTTTGTCCTCTAAGTGAAGACAATCCGTTCCCAAAAGCCGAGACGCACCTTAGGGCTCCCACTGAGAATCACTGTGCATCTCACGAAACCCTGGGGAGTCTCGAACTCCCTACCTCTCGGCTAGTAGTCTGAATACTTTGAACCGTTCGACCGCGATTTGCCCGTGGTAAAACCTCTAATAAAATCCTTAAATCTCCTCACACTACCAACAGTGTGCCGTCTCCTCATTTTGAATAAGTGAAGTGCCTCATGTACACGTCTGAGGGAGCGACTTTGTGCTGAATCCAGTAGTGCGTAAACATTGAGCATGTCCAAGCTTGCCACGTCATTTTATGGTCCCATTTGTAACAGTTTATTTTATTTATCGAAACGGATGTGAACTGAGTTTTCCATGTCGAACAGTCTGCCAAATGAAATGTTGGAATATTTTGCCGCCCAAAATATTGAACCGACACAACGTGTGGGCAGATGGATACTGACCACATCTAGAAATGGAATCAGGTTACACGTATAATCTGGCTGTGTTATACGAGCGTTGAGTGGTAGACGACTGATTTGCATCATTCCTCCGAACTGTGGGTTCAGAATACCTCAGTCCCAAGGAGTTTTCAAGAACCCGACACTCTGTGACGTCTACCTGACGATATAAGGCGAAATATCACAAAGATATTGCATACAAGTGCAATGTTTCGTATTCTATTCAAAAATGGTGAAAAGCATCTTCATGGTTGACTTGGAAGATAATCAACCCAAAAGTCCTGTTGGCGAGAGTCCTCAAAATTAATTTCAACTGCTGCGAGATCTGTTGTTTGGCACTTCTTCAGAACACTTTACGTCTTTTCAAGTCTATTGTACACCCAAAAATGGGCAAAAAATAATTGTTTTCTAAAGAGTAGCGAGGGGAGCTTGACAGAAGCCGGCAGGATGTGTATCAGCTTCATAGCTTGCCGTGGTGCACCATACAGTACTAACATAATTAATATGAATAAACAGGCTAACATAGAACGTACATATAACGTACATCATGT